>VMDR010014594.1:0-23325 GCA_007922815.1 Macrotus californicus | reverse complement strand
AATAATCCCTGCAGTGGGAGCAGGTGAAGAAGAGGCTGGGGCTGAAGGCTGGTCAGTGATCTGAATTATAATTTCCACCTAAGAGGGTGCAGTGGACAGATCTCATGTGACTTTAAATTTCCACAGTCAGGGATTCGAGTTCCAACTCTGTTAATTTCTAGTTGTGTGGCTCTGGTTAGAACGTTTTACACCTCAAGCTTTCAATGTATTATGCTTCATAGCAGTAATATTATCCTGAAAATTAAAAATAATTTGGTGAAAGTGCTATTTTTATTATTATTGTTGAATGAACATGGAGAAGTTAGGCTTTAGTTAGATTTAGATTAGTGTAATAGGCTGAATTATGCTTCCTTCACCCCAATTCATGTATTGAAGTTTTATCTTGAAGTGGACTGGATTTGGAGATAAGCTCTAAAAGGAGGTATTTAGGGTAAAATGAGGTCAGAAAGGTAAGGCCCTGATTGGATGGGATTAGTGTCTTTGTAAGAGAAAACCCCCGAGAGTCTGCTCTCTCTGTTGTTCAAGGACACAGCTAGGGCGTCAGAGAAACTTGCATTCTCAGTAGGCACTTGGGATAACACTGGGCAGGCTGCAAACCCTGAAGATCCGGTATTCTCAGAGCCTTGGAAGGACTGCTGTAAATGCGCTGGGATTCCAGGAAGGGCTCTTATATCAGCAGGGAACTGGATTGCTGCTCAGAATTTGAGGTGGAAGACTGGCAACGATCGGGCACATGACCACAGGGAAGGGAACGTGACTCAAACTCATTCCAGTTTCCCGATGTTACTTCTCTCCATGCTCAGGTCTTGCTGATGCACCGGCCAACACTGAGCCTGTGGAGGCAAGGCCCTGGTGCCCAGAGCTGCATATGGGGCCAGGGACGGGGAGGGCTGGTGAGTCCTCTTTTGCTGTAAAGTGCTCGTCCCTGTTAGACTTTACAGAGCTTTTAGGGGAAAACCTAAACGTTAAAATATGGGTTGTTGTATAATTACAGATACAAGTTTGTATCATTTAAAAGTATTTCATATATAATTCATAGACTTGAAAGTGCTTGTCTAGCTATATCTAATGGACTAAATTCTCTAAAATATCATTGAAAGAGTTACACGATCTCCATTATGATTATTTTCTGGGTAATTCTATTAAGTGGTTGTCCTTTACTTGAGGTCTGAATTGTAGTCCTCATTGCACGATCTTTATTTCTCCCCTCAGTGTACCTGTTGCTTAGCATTGATGATATTTCCTGCAGTTTGAGAGGTTTATCCTCCAAATTGACTACTGCCATTTTCCTTGCTTGGGGAGCCAGGACACCTGCATTGTCCCTAGTTAGAACCGACTGCTGTGGCTGACAGCCCTACAGGCAGCTGTGATCTACATAAGGAGTAAACTTACTTTTCTCAAGAGTCAATACTTTTTCATTTGGTTCTTGATCATTTAGAAAGTTCCATAAAACCTTTTTACAGAAATAATTATGAAAATTTCAATGTATAAAATACTACATGTAAAAGTTATTTACTGCAATATGAAGATTCACTCAGACCCATTCTAGTTGGTATCCTTTCATGTAGGAGGCTTAAACTCTCCAGCTATATTTAATAGAAATAGTTGAGTAAAAGAAGGCATAGTCCTTAGCTTTTGGCAGTTCATGGATTAATAAGAAGAGAGGCAAGTTTGGAGGCACTTACAGTGCAGTGTGAAATCTGCTATTGGAGACCTGGCTGCCGGGGCTCAGTGGAGTGAGCGCTGGCTTGCAAATCAAAGGGTCACCAGTTCGATTCCCAGTCAGGGCACATGCCTGGCTTGCAGGCCGGGTCCTCAGTGGGGAGTGTGCAAGAGGCAACCACACACTGATGTTGCTCTCCCTCTCTTTCTCCCTTCCCCTCTCTAAAAATAAGTAAATAAAATCTTAAAAAGAAAGAGAAATCTACTCTTGGAGATAGATATTCATGGGGTGCTACAGGAACAAAGAGGAGCTCCACTGAACATGATTGGGGGGTATCATGGACATTTTCTTAAATATATGATACTTAAGTTGACTGTTGAAGGATAAATGGGGGAAGGCTCGTAGAGCAGTGAGACACTATAGGCAGAAGGAACAGCATATTCAAGAGTCTGAAAAAGCAGGCATACTTGGGGAAACTTTAGGATATATGAGTAAGATATTGCAGGTGATGAGGCTGAGGCCAGACCATGAAATGTTTTATATTTTAAGATATCTGGAAGAAGAGACACATGTATTTAAGAAAGTTGAGTGTTGTGATTATTTCTGTACTTTAGAAATTTCATTCAAGAATAATGAACACTTTAAAGCATATGATTATCTAACCACTATGCTATATACCTGAAACTAATACAAAATAATATTGAATGTAAACTATAATTGCAAAAATGAAAAAAGAATAACCACCTGGTTGGTGTAGCTCAGTGGACTGAGTGCGGGCCTGTGAACCAAAGGGTTGCCAGTTTGATTCCCAGTCAGGGCCCATGCCTGCGGGCCAGGTCCCCAGTGGGGGTCACATGAAAGACAACCACACATTGATGTTTTTCTCCCTTTCTTTCTCCTTCCCTTCCCCTCTCTCTAAAAATAAATAAGTAAAATCTTAAAAAAAGAATAATCATAGTATCTACCTATCTTTTCTCATTTACCCCTCATTATAATCTTGTATCAAGCCAAGTATTTATAATATATTGGACTCTACTAAAATATATTAATATTGTGCTATTCTCATATATACTTCTTAAATTTTATCTACATTCAATTTTCATTTATTCACATTAGCTAATAATGACAGGAAAGCCATCCTATTAACTTGTGTAACTGTCCCTTTAACCATTTATTAGTCTGGATTTTACTGGTTAAATGGCAACATGTTCAAAAGAAATTAGGTGGCCACTGAGAACTGAGAATACCAAGAGTATTCTTTGTCTCCATGTTGAACAATACTAGGAGTAAACATTGTTTCTTCCCTTTATGTTAGTCAGTGTTGGGACCAGGTAAAAATAACTTTGTTGTTTTCTTTAAGAAATGTCCGGTCATGAAAGAAAAAAAAAAATCAACCAAGGAAAAAGTAAGGTAAATCAATGAAACAACGTACTTATCAGAACTGATAGCTTGCTTATGAAGACTTGCATCAAGAGCATTGCATCACCGTGTCTACCAATCTAGAGCTATTTTAATAATAATAAAACAAACCTATCCCCAATCTCAACCAGTTCCCCACTCACAAGACCCATCTTAACACTGCCCAGTCAAGACCCTCAAATTCTCCACAGCTCTGCCCTAATTTTTTATTTTGAGCCATTACTAAGTTTCTATCAGGGTGGTATTCTCGCTTGCTGGTCCACAGATTTTTCCAGTGTTTTTACTGGGAGAAATATACAGTCAACACCATTCTGCTGTAAATTTGTGTTGGCATTCTATTATTAGAATGCAGTTCGTTCTGCAGTATTCTGATAAAGTCACCTCAGCAATGTTGCTCATCGAACTATTTGAAGACGACGAGACATGCGGACAGGCGAGAGGATGCACTTGCAAACACAACTTTATCAAATGGCCTGGGGCAATAACTGGTGGCAGACAGCTTGTCGAGATTTTGAGTGGTGGGGGACAATTGCATTCGTCTGCTAACGTGGACACTTCATTTCTGAGCCGTGCGAAGCTCTAGTATATTTCTGGAAAGGAGCAGAAGAAATGGTTCGCATGGTCACTCGACATTCTCTATGGCTCCTCGCTGCTCTCATGATGAAGTACCACTTATGGCTTTTGAAAACCTCCACCTTCTGACCTCTGCGTGCTTTTCCTTTCTATCTTATGCATCCCCTTCCCCGTAATTCATGTTTTTCTAGCCACTCGTCTATTCATTTTGGAAACATTAGTTACTTGTCTTCGGACCTTTGCACGTGCAATTCTTACCATTTGGACCATGGTTTCCCACACTTACCCAGTTAACCCCTATGCTTCTTCTGTGTCTCAGCTGAGTTGGTACTGCATGTGGGGACTGCTTTCTGAACCTCTGAGACTGTACTAGGTGCCCCTCTCATATAACCCCACAGCAGGGATTTTCAGCCTTTTTCCTCTCTGGGCACACATGACATGATTACTAAAATTCTGCAGCACACCAAAAAACATGTTTTTTGCCAATCTGAAAAATAATAGGTATAATTTTGATTCATTCACACTGGACAACTACTGTTGTGTTAGCTGTTGTCATGTTTTTATTTGACAGTCGAAAGGAAAAAGGTCAGTGCCCCTGACTACATAGTCAGGTGTTACATGTTTAAACTCTTGTGGCTCACCAGTGTGCTGTCTGTGACACACCAGTGTACCATCTGTGACACACTAGTGTGCTGTCTGTGACACATTTGCTGAAAATCACAGCCCTATAGTGTTCTGTGGTTTTTCTACTCTCTACTATGGTATTTATTACACTGTGTAGTAATTAAGAGTTTACCTGGCTTTCTCTTATCCACTCTGGACAGTAAGCACCCTGAGAGAGAGACTATATATTATTTTTCCTATGCATCACCAACCTGGCATACTGCCTGCATAACAGATACATAATAAAGATTGACTGAGTACATGAATACACACTTGCCCTGCTACCTTCAATGGCCTGAAATTCCTCCTTCATCTTCCAGTCTCTCTGCTCTGTTGGTGTTGAGACCATCTCCTGTTGGGAGTACACCCGACGTGAAGCTTTTGAAATTTATTTCACATGTTGATTTTGCTGTAGTGAAACACACCTCTCCCTGCTTCCTTGTTCTTGTTTACCAGAGAGGTACTTGTGTTTTAGCTCGTCGTAGGACTTGAACTAGGAGAGCAAATTTTAAAGCCGCAAACACTGCTGCCTTTCTGTTTTACTTGCCCTCCCTCATTTAATTCTTGCGCTCTTGTTGCATACATTTCCCTTTTGTACTTTGGAATTTCCTCCTCTTGAATATGCAAGCTTCTATTTTCTTTCCATGTATGAACCAAATTCTTTTTTTTTAAGATTTTATTTATTTTTAGAGAGAGAGGAAGGGAGAGAGAAATAGAGAGAGAGAAACATCAATGTGTGGTTGCCCCTGCATGCCCCCTCCTGGGGACCTGGCCCGCAAGCCAGGCATGTGCCCTGACTGGGAATTGAACTGGTGACCCTTTGCTTTGCAGTCCAGCACTCAGTCCACTGAGCCACACCAGCCAGGGCTGAGCCAAAGTCTTAGGATGCAAATTTTCCTCGTGACCTTGCTTCAGGACATCAGCACACAAGTTCCTTTGGTCTTCCATCTTGGGCCCTCTGCCCACAGCCCCCTCACCCCAACCCCTCCACCTAAGAGTTTATTTTTCATTAAATAATTGTGGTTGCCTGAATTTCTCTAAGCTACCAATGGCATTGAAGCACATTCCTCTGTGTTTCTAGAGCAATCAGCGAGTCTCTGTCATAGCTTAACACAGGGTGTAAGAGAAGCTGAGCAGACCTGGTGTTATCAGGGCAGGATCAGCACCTATGCTCCTAGTCATCTTCAGGTGACTTCCTGTAGAAATACTGACTATAGTAGAATTGACTTTGTACAGGGGAAAGGGTGTCTATACAGGTGAAAGAGGTCAGAGCCAGCCTTGAGGATTCAAGCTGTAGTACAGACATTGTACCAGGCACTAGGGTAGTGAGCAATTTGGTCTCTGCCCTGGAAGGAGTTTAGAATCTCAGAATCACTTTACAGCATTCTAATAAATTTCCCACTCCCACCATCCAGTTTCCAGGATACTCTGCTACAGTGAATAATTTTCTTGCATTATCAGTGTACTGTCCATGACTATTTGTTTGTAGTAAATCATTCAGTGTAAAATATGAGCCTTGAACAGAATTCTGTCAGTGGAACTAATGAGGGGTGGTGACTGACCAAATGGAGGAGAGGAGGGTTACTAATAGACAGGTAGTGAGTGTGGAAGGGGCTTCGTGTGGTGTGTTACAACCATTGTACGAAGGAGGGAAGGGAAGGAGACCAGGAGCCCCTGCTCTGGTTTGACAGGTTGCCAGGGTGGAAAAGTAAAGCCAAATAAAAAGTAAACACAACCCCAAAGCAGCAAACGAGGGCTGACCTCCCTGGGAAGGCTACTTCTCGATCAGCCATCTTAGTTATTGAGTCTCAGAGCCTGGGATCATATTTCTTGCTGAAGAGTCTGGCATGGAAACTTCTGGAAACTGTCCTGGAGACTCCATGAACTTCAGCCTTCATGGGGGCAGCAGGGGCCCCTGAAGTGGGGAGTCTTTTGGAACTTACTTGGTGCCATCTCAGTGGCCAGGGAAGAGGAGCCCCCAGAGGACACTGTGGACCCCTCCCTGTCTTTGGGAGCATGTCCCTCTTCAAAGCACAAACATTTACTGAGCACCATCTGCCAGGCACTAAGCTGGGCACTGCTCATACAGCCATGAATAAAATGTAGGCTGTGTCCTCATGGAGTGTCCAGTCTAGGGGGGGATACACTTTCATAAATGAAAATTATGCCCTGGGGTGCATATAATATTGGGGTAACAAATTTATTAAAGATGTCAGAGCAAGGGGCCCTCTCCTTAAGAGGGAAGTTGAAGTGGGGGTACAGAAGGGGAATGAACACTCTTAAATCTTCAGATGAGGCTAAATTATATTTTAATATCAACTTATTTCCAAATTGTGACTTCTAGCTGATGTGGCTTTGGGAAAAACACCCATCAAATATGGTTGTATATCCTGCTGATTTCTGATCTCTGAAGAGATGGGGTTTATATCTTTCAGTGCTCTTTGTAATTGGACTCAGCACCCTACTCTGCTGGCTGCTGATAATGCCAGCGTGCCTCTGACTGAAGCAGAAAGGTACCACACTGACTTCATCAGACCTCTGCACTGAAAATAGATCTTCAGTGAAAATGTACAGGCAAAATGTAAAATGGGGCTCTCGTTTTGATCCTTGTCTGTTGGTATAACTGATGTCCAGTGTTTTACCTCACCAGAATATTTTAAGGACTGACTCTTAAATAGGCTTCAAGGGAAATAAAACTGCATAATAAAAAATCATAAAAGTTAAAAAGATGGATAAGTTTATAAAAGGCTTGGGTTGAGTGACTATGTAGAATTCACACGATTCTCTTTACTAGGATAATGGAAAGTCTTTCCTTCCTAAAATCAGAGTCATTGGGAAGAGGGGAACACTTGTTTGTTAAGAATTAGCCTTTCATGAACCGAAGAATAGATGACAGACATAACTCCGGTAACCAGAAATTATGAGAACATGTGAGCGAAAGAGAGAGGGGAGGTTTTGGGATTGAGATAGAGAGCTGGGGCTGCTCATACTTCGGGGAGAACGATACGGAATCAAGTGGAGCAAGCTGGTGAAGAGGATGAAGGTTCCAGAGCCAAAAGGAATGTATGAAGTTCCTCTCTGTTTTCCATCTGACTGCCTGATCTGTTCCAATTTATTTGACTTACTTATGATTATTTATTTAAAAAATACACAAATATTCAATAATATTTTTGAAGTGGGATAATCATTCTTGTTGCATTAGGCCGTGTGAGCAATGCCCGGCACAGAGTGAGTGCTGGACAAAGAGGGGCCCCTTACTCTTTCCAATGTTGATGATCATCAGTGTTATTAAGTGCTTGGGCCAAGATAGAAGTATTAAGAAGAATTTTTCATAATTATGCCAGGAGGGTGTGCTAAAGGGGAAGAATATATGTGTTCTTACCCAGGAAAGCTAGGAGCCAGGAACTCTTTCTTGCTAGAGTAGATCTTGAAAGAATGTGAGGCTAGCAAAACCCTGGAATTTCAAGCAATAACCCCGAGGAGCAGGGGAGCAAAGGCAATATAGTGAAAGAAAAATTACGAGGTGAAGAATCTCACCCCGGATAATGTCATTTGATCTGTGAGTCCAGTTGTGCCTGAAATTGTTGCTATCCCTCGATTCTCGAATTCTTGAGCCAGTACATTCTGAGTATGAGTCTCTTTGAGTTTTCTGATAATGCAACAGAAGAGTTGATGTAAAAAATATGAAACTCACATGATTTAGTTTTTGATAAAAAGAAGGATGTTTTCTCCTCTCTTTTCTTGTCTTGAATGGAGACAGGAAGCCTGGAGCCGTGTTAGCTGGCTATCACCACAAGGCAAACAGCTTGTGGGAAAGGCTGAGAGAAACATCCCTGGCATCCCTGTCCTGACATTATAAAGCCACAGAAGTTGTACCATCCTGACTTTTTGTATTAATTCCCTGAGGCCGCCATACAACGTAGCACAGACTGGGTGGCTTCAATTTATTTTCTCACAACTCTGGATGGTAGAAGTTTGAGATCAAACTATCCGCAGGATTGCTTCCTTCTAAGACTTCTCTCCCTGGCTTGCAGATGGCCATCTTCCTCTTGTGTTTGCACATGGCCTTCCCTGTGTGTGTCTGTGTCCTGGCCTTCTCTTTGTATAAGGACACCAGTCATATAGGACTGGGGCCCACCCTCATGACCTCATTTCAGCTCGGTTAAAGATGCTATTTGTAAATAAAGTCGCATTCTGAGGTACTGGGATTCAGGACTTCAACATAGGAATTTTTGAGAAAAAAAGTTTATCCTTTAACACTTTTATTGCAGAAAAGCAACATCTACAACAGTGATCATAGTCTTAGATGATTTTAGCTAATATTTTAGTAGCTAAATAAAGTTGTTACGCACTGTTGGAAGGAGTTCCATCTAATTTCTATCTCTGTAAATATATGTCTTTTTGATTGCTAGGAGCTAGGCTATGAACTCATGTTTGGTTAAAACGTATAATTCTCGAGAGAAAGGCAGTTGCAGACAAAAGATGCTTTGCTTCTTAGTTCAGGGAACACCTTCATTTTGTGTTTCTTTAAAAGATGGATTTTCTAAAAAACCAGAAAATAAATTTAGAGCTTTAATAGCTTAGAGAAACCATAGGAGCAGGGAAAATTTTTAAGAAAGCAATGTAGGCTAGGCTTCGTAAAAACAACAAGATTCCAGTTTTACAGACGGATGTCTGACCAAGAGGATTAATGATAACTCCCTTCATACCCGACTACTTTCTAACTCCTGGACACCAAAGAGACAGGCAACTCCGCCCTTTCTCCAAGACTGCATTGCTGTGTAATGCCATAAAACTTGAGTTGGTAACTGCGGTTGTTAAGGTTTTCAAGGACACACTGGGTACATTACCGTTTTGCTTAGAGAGCACTTTAGCAGCGTTACATCTCCCCAGGGGGTGAAAAACCTGAGTAAAGTTGGACTCTAGGTTTGTTAGGTGTAAAAAAGAAATACATCTCCAAGTGCTGAAGAGAAAATCGAGTTTTAAAATACTGTCTATGAGTTGTTTTCTAATAGTTTCTAATTTCTCGCGGAGGCAATCACATTTGAAATGAGATTTGAGTATTCAAGAAATGCATGGTATTTGAAAGTTATTCACACAGATAGAAGAAGGCATTAATAATTTTTTCTTATATTAAAATCTAAGACCTGATACTATATCTCTGCATGGGTTGAGCTTCTACGACTTTTTAGTGGAAGTTTGGTTTGAATAGGACCAAAGAGGGAGAGGGCTGGGCTGGAATAGAACTGAGACAGCTTTTCCATCACCTGCCCTTTGTCCAACAGAGGGCGCTTGGAACTCACAAATACCAGCAAAGAGCAGCCGCAGCAGCAGCAGCAGCAGCAGCAGCAACAGCAGCAGTAGCAGCAGCAGCAGCAGCAGCAGTAGCAGCAGCAGCAGAAGCACCAACATTTAAGATACCCATTTTCATTGCCATGGTGATTCTTCATTAACACGTAGCATCAGGTTTTCATTGACACTGGTAAAATGAGGTGGCCATAACCTTGGTTAATAAAATGTGTAATCATTTTGGAAATATCAAGAGTTAGAAACTTGTTAGATATTTATTCTTGTTGACTATGCTGGACTGTAATCAATTAAAAATAACCCTGAATTACAGATTATTCAAGCTCCACTTCCTGGGTAAAAGATTTGTTTCTCCTTAAAAATAAAACTGATTATGTGTTTGTGAATATTTAAGGATAAGAGAGTAACAGGCTAAATGTATCTTTTATTTTTATGTGAGGAGAATTGTTTGATATTTATTTCTCGATATCAATAAGCAAGTGTCAGTCACAGGGAAATGGAGCTTTAGAGTGTTATTTATATATTTCTAAAATTCCATCTTTTTTTTCAGAATCCAGATCAAGAATCAAAATGAGGAAAATCAAATTTTCTCTGTTGAGTTTACAAGGTAAAAGCTTTGATTTACCACTAGAGGGCACTGTTCACTCTGTTATCTTTCTGAAACCTTTGGCCATCAGGGCTCCTATTCAAATGGAAATGCTGGGTTTACTAAGGTTTGTGAATTGTGGAGGAATAATCAGCAGCACCCCACAATTCTGGAGAGAGCTTCCCCCTCCTAATGCTTCTGTTGATTGTGACGCAAAGTCCCTGACTGCATTAAATGTGAACTGGAGGGGGTCGACAAATTCAGTTCGTCTGTGTACTGTGCACATCCCTAAGATGTACTTCATTTTCATAAACTTTTTATTCTCGTAAAATAGACAAAGTACAAAATTAAAAACTTTATGTTTCTCCTCTCATGTTTTTACTTTTGACTTATTGACCACAGTTGTGCTCTATCTTCTTCGTGTGACGTTTCAGCACAAAGCCTTAGAGTTCAGTAGCCTCTCTCTCTAAGTTAATGAATCAATAATTGATCTCATAAAATTCCTGGCCATTGCACTCAGAGATTAGAATTTGCCACCCCAAAATATACCTTTTGGGATATTGATTATTTTAAATAAAAGACCTAGAAAGAACTTTTAACCCTCACCCTTTACCTGCCTAAAGGCGTTCTGCTAGAAAAATCTGCCTCAGGAAGGGAATCTCAGCACACTCATCTCAGCAGGTACGAGCTAAGTCGGGCAGACAGGGAGACATCTAGCCTATTTGTTGGAGCCCGTCTGTGCCCCATTGTCTCTGGCTGGCCCAGCAAGAATTTGTTTACCACGATTTTGCTTCTTCTCATCTACCTGTGAATTGCCTACTTTCTCTTTTAAAGCTCTAATCCCTGCCTCCACCTCCTTTGTCCAGAATGACAGATGGGCCACCACTGCCCAATGCTTCCTGGAGGCTCATATTCTATGGCGACCCCATATTACATCCTTAATAAATTTAGTCATTTTTTTCCTGTTAGTCTGTCTCATGTGCATTTGATTACTAATCCAACCAGAAAAACTTACAAAGATGGGAGGAAAATTTATTTTTTCCATCCCCACAACACATTTTCTCAAGTTGGTCAATCACATTGCCAACTCTGATGTTTTATAATTCTGGTTTCTCGTAAGGCATGCAGTAGATTGTATTATTATTTGAAAATATTTACTCCACCTTCTTCCCAACAGGAGGAAAGCATTGCCCATTCTATCATGCTAAATTTGATCAGTAAAATGGGAGAAGTAACTATACCACTTTCAGGCAAAGGCCTTAAATGTGATTTAATGCCTATTGCTCTTCCTTTCTGTCACAAGAATGCACGTGTTATGCACTGTGGCTGTCCCTGCAGCCTGGGTCTCTGTATGTGAAGATATATGAAGCAGACCAAAGTATTCATAACCAAGTTGTAACCGGGTCCAGAAGTTGGGCTGTCTAGCAATATAGGGTAATAGGTCTGGCTGGGGGATGGGACATATGGAGCAGGGCCATTGAGAGGTATTTTGCATATCAATAGCAGCAGGATAGCCTCATACTTGATTGCAAAAGCAGTTATTTTGCATATTAACAAGTCTAGCTATAGGGAGATGGGAGTGACTCTGACCCATTATGTAACTGGGAGGCAGGTTCCCCTGGTTACAGTACCTACCTGAGAGCTTGGAGGTGGTTCGCTCCACCCACCGGGGCCTGCCTGCCTGGACTAACTATGGCAGCCAACAAAGGCAGAAACTGTGGGAGTGCTGGCTCGTGTAGCCGATTGTGGGAGGAGTCCAGAATGGGATCACGGAGCAGGTTCCAGGCTGGGATTTAAACTACAGGTGGGCCACTCACTGTGAGGAGAGAGAGACAATGCAGGTCTAGGGACAGAGACAATACGGGACTAAGGGGACAATGTGAGACCATGGGGGAAGAAATGGGGTGAAAGGACTTCCGCTGGTGTGCCATGAGAAGGTCCCACGTGGTTTTGGATTAAGAACTGGAGATCGCGGAGACACAGCTGATGGTGCTGGGGACTGCGGGAGATCTGCCAGCTGAGCACCGATTACTGGGAGGAACCAGGAGTCTAGCTGAGCTACGGATTTCTATTTCTTTTTCCTGAGATGCTGTACCCCTGACTGGTCTGCTTGGGCAAGGGGGGAAGGAAGGACTGTGTGTGTCTGTGGGTGTTTTAAGGGACTTTAGGATTTTAACGGCGATATTCTGCCGTTACTCTAAACCTGTATAACTTTTGAATAAATCGTTCCTTTCCTTTTCACCAAACTCTGGCATTGAGAGCCCCAATTCCTAAGGGTGGCAGGCAAAGATGAAGCGAGGACAGAGGGACCCCGGGGGAGGGGGCTTGTTTTGGTAACGGTATCTGGGCCCCACAACGGGCCCATTCCGTAACAGAGTGGTACTTGCTGACATGTCACGTGGGTAAGAAATGTGTTTGTTGTTATTAACCGTTGGAGTTTTGGGGTTGCTTTTTGTGTAGCAAGCTGACTAATGTAAAAATTGATATGAGGCATGTGGTGCTCTTGTATGAAAATGAAAATAGGTGGCAATTGCCTCAAGAAAAAGCTGTAGGTGGTGAGAATACTACTAAGCAAACTGAAAAGGGTAGTGATTAATGTAATATAGTTTTTCTGCAGTGGCAATAACTCGGGAGGCAGACAGTGTTCCCGATAAACTTATGGCTTTGGCTGGAAAGGCACTTAAACAGGATATTATTAAAGCAAGTTAGTTTTTATTAGCTGCATTTGACAAGATATTTTAAAATAAGATAAATTTAGAAAATAACTGGCTCATTTGCAGGAAAGGATAAAGGGGGAAAATAGCTTCAAAATCTGGGGTTTCAGAGTTGAAATATGGGACTGTTTTTAATCTTCAACTGATAAAAGATAAAACCGAGAGATGCTTGGTCCGAAACCGGTGATTACAATATGGGCTGAAACAGAATCGTGGGAGCGGCCCCAGTTTCTGAAGGCCTGACTCTGCGATAGCTTGGTAAGCCCACAGCACCCCTGATGAAGTTGAGAGGGAAAACATATGTCCACCAAAAATTGTGGCGGGTGCTACTGGCTCAGGGAAGTGATATCCAACAAACACATATCTAACAAAGTCTTTGAAAGAGTTATGCCTCTGAAAGCATGGTCATCTTTCATTGAAAGAGATTGTGACTTTCTGAAACTTTTTGTGCCCCAACTTCCTTGGGCAAGAAGCAGCCTGAGAAAGCTGCTCGTTCTCCTAGGATGGCATAATCTCCAGTGCCCTTGTGAGGTGCACCTAACACAGATAATGAAAGAAGAAAAGAGATCCTGGGGGATGACATCAAAAGCCACAGAGAACGATGGGCTGGGGAGCTACATGCTGAGCACAGAAGCGAAGTGACTGGAGGAACGTTCCCTGCCCTAGAATGGAAGGCCTCATTGAGCTCTTCCTGCAGAATTCCCAAACCACTGTGCACCAGTGACCGCCACGTACTTCCCATCCTTCCTTTTAACGGGTGGGGATGTTTGCTGTAGTCGTCCCATCCCTGTTCCAACATTTCACATGGGTGTCTGTGGGTTATTTTGTACTGGATTTAGAGACAATCATAAGATCTTCACCTGCTCTCATAATGGGATGAGACTGTCTGAGCATATTTCTTGAAAGTGGTTAATTTTGAGTGAGAAAAAGAAGTGAATATCCACAGAAAGTCATCCATGATAGTTTGTATTATTGTTTTCAAATATTTATTCCCCTCTCCTGTCATGGCCGGAGTGTATTTTCCTGCTTCATTGATGTTGGACTAGTATATGTGGCTTTTTCTGACCAATGGAATATGAGCCAACAAGACACATGCTACAGATGAGCAGAAGCTTCAAACATGATTGCTTCTCTGTCATGAGCATGAGAGGAGGGGCCACATCTTTATCAGAGATCATGGAATGAAAGGACGTGCGGAGCAGAGCTGGGAAGAGCTGCAGCAGCCCCATCCGTCTGCAGGTGCAGACACGTGAGTGGGAAGGAAAAATTTGCTGTGGCAAGCCACAGCGACCGGATGGTCTGTGGTGCAGCAAGCTGACTAACGCAGGGAGTGAGGGGGCATCTGAGATTCCCTTTGCAGTTTTGTTCAAGGGGGATAATACAAATATTAATATGCATTTTTTAAAAAGCAATTATTTTAACTACAGCATTCCAAGAAATCTTAGCTTATGTGACAAAATCAAACATATAATACTTTTCCTTATTAACATAGAGTGATACTTGCTGATGTTGGGAACTCCAAAGCAGTGTATTTCCAAGCGGAAGATAATTCCGCGAGAGACTAAAAGGTTACTGGTTGAGTTGAGTAGGACTCTGATATATCTGTAGTGAAACAATGAGCCAGGTCAAATAATTTGTAATATGTGCAGTTACTAAGAGTGACAGGGACACTTTGAAAAATCACGTACGAATTATTGACATAAAGTATACTACTGAGAAATATCTGTTTATATTTCTCAGTTCAACACTTAGCTAGTGATTCTTCAAACTGGTTGTATGTCACACTCAAGAGTAGGATCGTTCAGGAGTGTACGTCCCATGTGGTAGGACACCGGCAGTGAAGTAGCATTTGCTGACAATTTTCTTCTTCTACAAGTTAGAGTGAATTTGTATAATTCACTTATCATAACACCAGGTTTCCTTTCCTCAAAATATTTCTAATGTGAGAGAATTTTGGGTGGAGTTACATGTGGCACCTCAGTAACCTCACAAACTCTCGGGTTGATCCTATTTGTGTTTCAGGCCATAATATAAACTGCCCTCGGGAGTGCATTCCACAGATGAGCTTCATCTGCTGTGAACGTGTAGCGTAGACAAGATGGGAATCCCTTGAATTCCTGTGAGAACTGATGTGGCTTCTGATGGAGATAAATCAAAGACCAGAGGTGAGGCATTGCTCTTCCTAGTTTGGAAAGTGGGTAAGTGGAAGAAATGAGGAGTGATACCAAACACTGAGTGAAGAATGTCAGAAAGATTCTTCTGCCCCACAAATTTTCTCATCCTATTTTTTTTTTCTATTTGGGTCCATACAAATCATTTTCTAAAATGCAAAAACCCACCAGAGAAAGTAGATTTTTAACTTTTCTCATGCCATAGGAAATAATTCCCTGAGAGTTCAGAGAGCTTTCTGTGGGAAGCGTTAAGATAAAGACCTGGGTGAGGTGACAATAAAGAGCTGTGCACAGTCACAACCACAGGTAAGATGCCACAGCTGACATGCTCCGGGCACCCAGCAGTTAGGAGAGGAGAATGCAGATAATGCCATTGGGCACCTGTGGTATTTGGAGCTTTGGGAATCTCCCTTCAGACTACTTTTCTTGCCTCATGGTGAGCCATTCTCCTGCACTAAATCCCACAGAACATGGTAAATCCCCCAAGCACATCCCTCATGACACTACTTCTGCTTGGACTGCTTCTGGAATTCTGTCAGCCATAAATATGTATCGATCTTTTAATGCCCACCGCACACGTCTCTGCCCCTATGATGCCTGATGGATTCCCTCAGCAGATTAAGCTCCTTTCTTTCCTCTTCATTCTCACCCTCTAGGTACTTCTTACATAGTACTGTCACTATCTGTTTGGGTGTGGGGACAATGTCCAAGGCTTAATCATATTTGTAGCCTAATTCACTCACTTGAACATCTTGCATATAACAGATGTACAAATAAAGCTTATTCTTACGTTTTATATAGATGTAAAAATGGCAGCACAAAGCTTTCAAAACAAACTTTATTCATGGTCAAGTTTTCTCTAGGGTGACACCTGGCCATGAATCATTTTGCTTGCAGATTTTGGTACATGATAATAGTGCTGGATAAATTTCAGGGCTGCTAAGTGTTCTCCCTCATATCAGAAGATGTTCGGCTGTGGCTGATGGTGGGTGTGTGGTCAGAAGTCCTTTCCATGCTGCTCACCTTGGTTTTGACTTATGGACACAACAGTTACGCAGAGAACTTGTGGACCTTGGAGTCCTGCCTTCTTCCCCACAAAGAGTGTTGATTACTTTGGAACAACAACAACAACAAAACCCTCCCTCTTTCTGATTGTTATATGCCAGACTAGCTGCAGAGTGTTATGGACATTTCCCACCTTTCTTTTTCTGCTCAAAGCTGTGTTTTCTTTTTTTTATGGTACGTTTCTTTTGCTTTGATCCGCTTGTGGTCACCCCCAAAGTTGGCTTGTAAAATAGCATTGTTTGGGGATCCTGCTGTCACGCACTCTGAGTACATCCTGTTTGGCGATGCTGGTAGCAGAGGGCTTTGCTTTTCTGCCAGGTACACGGGTTTTGCTGTGGTGCTATACAGGTGCCATTATTTATTTCTCTATTGGAAAGTGTATGTGTGTGTGTGGAGAGAGAGCAAGAGAAAGAAGCTAATACAGAAAGAGGGCAGGAAATGGAGGGGAGGGTGAGAGAGTAAGAGGTAATCTCTGCTGTAAAATGTTAAGAATATTCTTTCATTTGGGGTTGGGTTACACTGTGAATGTGATTGATAAACTGCCTCTCTGCCTTCTTTGGAACTTTTCTGCGTCTAGTTGGTACCTTCACATCCCTGTCGTGCATGCTGCTTCTTGACTTTCCCCGGTGTTATACCTCACTGGATAGTGCCAGTACTGTTAATAATTGCTGCCATTTATGGAATACCTATTTGCATAAATACTGCAGATGTTGTATGTGTAATTATTACACATGCATCACAATAGAGAAACAGTACTAGTTTCAACATTCTCTAGATGAGAAAGTGGAGAATCATATGGTTTAAGTAACTTGCTCAGTTATCCTCTGGGAAAAAGCAGAATGCAGATTTGGGATTCAATCTTCAGGCTATCTAATTCTGAGACCCATATCTTTCCTCTATGTTGCACCATGTTTTTCTAAGTTTCTCTCCATCACCCAGACCCCTTGCCTCCCCCTTCCTGATGTCCTTCTTTCTCAGGCTAGAAAGTAATGGGTGAATCAGAAGCTCTAATCACAGAGACTGTAACACTTAAGATAATGTGCTTTTTCTTTCAGGTGATATAACACTTTCACCCATTCAAATGATCTTTTATTCTAGTCCCCTAAAGGTTCTGAAGAAATGATTTCCTTGAGAACTCAGCAGGCACAAATACCTAAGAGAGAGCTCTGTTTGGAAGGTGTTTTCAGTGTATCTCCACCACCCTGGATAGTTGTGAGTGGTGCTCCAAAGCCAGGTGGGATTCTGTGGCAGGTGAGGTTCTTACTCGTTACTTGTTTCCTCTCTGGCTTGACACCACAGTAAAATCTCACTCACTAAGTCAGTCTACTTAGCTATAAAGAATCAGGGAATCTTCGATTTGAAGAAATCTTAAAAACAACAACAAAAAGAACCCAATGGTCCCTTGTGGGAGGAACTCTGCCCTTCAGAGCTCCTCTCAGACGCTGCGGATGAGAAATAAGTCATCATGGACACAATCTTGTTGTTCCGGCAGGAAAGGGGGTGGTGATTCCCTCTACTGGGGAATGCCCCAAGCCCTTTTCTGAAACAGCTTTTGTTGGGAATGGTATGTGTAGGTGTATACAGCATACATGCACAGATCATCAATCAATGTCCAAAGGCTATAGTCATACAAAAACAGGTATTATTTATAGATAACAATGGAAGGAACATAGAGATTTGTCATAGGTCACGGTCTGTTAGTCATGCTGACAATAGATGGTTTTTAAGACGTGTTTCATGAGATAAGGAGTCTACTCCTTATGCCTTGAACTTAAATATCTGGTTATATCAACAGAGCCATACAAAGCAAAGCAGAGCAAGCTTCAAAAGATACAGCGTATTTATCAGGCCTGATTTCCATAGGAACCCTTGGTGTTAGTCTGGTCATGTCTGCCACCTGCGTTTTTACCTGGTTTTCCAGGGAGACTTACTAGCCCCTTCAGGGCTTGTCCTCCTGGGGAGACAGTTTCCAAAACCACACAGAGTGGTCATGAACAGTGGTCCCCCTTTAAGATTTGAAGAAATCTTAAAAACAAAACAAAACAAGAACCCAATAATCCCTAATCTGGAGCATGCATCAAAATCATTTTTCAAGTTTTAAAATTACAGATTCCGAGGCCCAATACCTTGGGATCCTTGTTTTGTAGATCTTAGGTGGTGGCTGGGTTCAAGTGGTGATTCCGAGTGCAGCCAGGTGGAGAGCCACTCATTTAATTAGCTTCAATGATATATAAGTGCTGTCTTGATTTAATTTTCTACTTCTTCATCTTTGCATCCCTGGGAAATGTGCAGAAGGTAGAACATGAAGATGATTTTCTGCTCATTTCTACAAAGAAAATCAGTGACTAGGGTATTGAAATAGGAATGACTAAGTCTTTGGGCTTATTACTGGAATAGTGCACTGTGTGAGTTTCTCAATAGTTTTTTTCCAACGTGATAGTTCACCTCTTTCTGTGCCTCTTCTTAGTTACTAATTATGAGGACATAGATGCTCCTGCATAATTAGGTCAAGAATTTCATAAAGATTATTAGACTTTTAATTAAGATTATTAGACTTTTAATTTGGAAGAAATTTCAGGGAAAAAAGGGGAATGGAGAGACAGAGACCTGGGCTCTAGCTTTGCCACTAAAAGCTATATGCTCTGAATGTGTCAGCCGATGGCTCTGAGAGTCACTTTCCTTATGTGTCGATGGACCAGGGGCCTTGGAGAAACTTTTCAGTTCTAGGAGCCCAAACTTTCAAAGTACTTCACATTACTGCTTCCTTGAACATGGTTTCTGAAGAGCTGTGAAAACAACCCCTGCTTTTGTGGTTACCCCCTTTCTCTGAGCTCCTGCTACACTCAGTAGCCCGTAGTAAAAGAATAGCTATATTCTGATATACTATGCTATGTCACTGAATTTGTCTTTTAAAAGATTCCAAGATATTAGAGAGGCAGTATCATTTCACATTTCATTCATTTCCTGCTCTCCATCCATTGAAATCGTAGAGTTGAATGTAAGTAAGAAGAAAATAAATATACAGAATCATGAACTTTTATAGTTGAAAACCATTTTAGAGACAATTGGTTTTGCCCATTTACTTTTATCCATAGGAAGTGAAGGCTAAGGGTTGATACTGCACACCCAGGCAGCCAGTGGTAGAATGCAGGCTCTGACCAGGTGTGTTGACTTCCAGGACAAGTGTCTTTTCTCTGTTACATGTCTTTTGTTGGTTGATTAGAAGACATGGATTAACACCATTAACTTCAACAAACTGGCTATATCAATGATTTGCTGTGAATTTCTCAAACAACTCTACATATTGGAAGAATTTGATCATTTTATATTGCAGTTTATTTCTGTATTTATCACTGAACACCTCAAAATACCTTAAAGATATATTCAAGCTGGTCTTAAAACTGGCATATATGATCATTGTTAAGGAGAAAGGTATATGAGGTCTGTCCAGAAGGTTTCCAGCCATGTGATATGAAAAATAGAGACGTTTATTGAAGAAGATACAAGATACAAGAAACATTGTACATAGGACAGTGATCCTCAGTCCCCTGCAAGTAGGCACCTTGGGACCTCACACAGTTCTCCCAGTCATCATCAGCTGTCCCATAGTATTTTCCTGAACCTCATTGATGGTCTGAAATCTTTTCCCTTTCAAAGTTTGGGAAAAGCTGGAAGTCCCAAGGTGCCAAATGTGGGCTGTAGTGGGGCTGAGTTACCTGGGTGATTTAATGTTTTGCCAAAAAACTGTTCACAAAATGTCATGCATGAGTGGGTGCACTGTCTTGAAGCTGCCAATCGCCAGTTGCCCATAGCTGCAGCCTTCTGTATCATCTGAATAGTTTCTGTGGAGGAATGTTCAAACTTAATGCAAAATTTGATGCAGATTCATTGCTCTACTTGCTCAGTCATTTTGAATTCGATGACCACACGGTACACATGCTCACTCAATGGTGTCTACCACCCTTACTGACCAGTACAGTGAAGTCATCATTGTTCATGCATTAGCATTCCAGTCCACTCTCCTTGGCTGACAGGTTACACCAGAAATAGTTCTTGTTATATTAACAATGGTTGGACTTTTTCCAGACAGACCTTATATAATGGTACTATTACTCTATTTTTAAAATATGGAGGGCATGGGAGATGGGAGTTCAAGGTCACAAAAGTCTATTATAAATCAGGGTAGGAAGACGAGCTTTATATTCTGCACTCAGCAGCATATACTTTATCTTGTCTAAGGGAATAGGTTATATTTTTAAAAATGAAGACATGATGTGATTAACATTTTTCTTGCTTAGAGTTAAAAATAGAAAGTGTTGACTTCACTGATCAGTTAGTTGTTGGGTATGAAGGTAGAGGGACATGGATGCAGCAGGGCCAGCTCAGCTTGTTTTCAACCAAATATCACTAGTAAGCACCGTTTTCTGCCCCCTATGTTCTGGGCTGTCCCTTAACTGCTGGATTACTGCACTGTCAGATTATTTTAACCTTGTCTTTTTTAAAGTTCTTTGCCTTGGTCTATAAATAGATTTCTGAGAATCTCAAGTTCTAATAATAAAAACCAATCGCTTGTTTTTCTCCTGAGAAATTAAACCATATTATGGCCCAATATTTTCATCCCTTAAAACTAATTATTGTTTTTTGAAATTTGTCCTCATATGCTATAAGGTAGTGGTGCTGTCTTTTTAACTTATATATGCTGCTGATGTTACTCTATGTCACTAGTTCTTGGCCAGGGACTAGTTTGCCTCCTGAGGACATTTGGCAATGTCTGGAGACAGTATTGATCATCCCAACAGGGAAGGGGAAGGGGTGTGTGTACTAAGGGCATCTAGTGGTAAAGGTCAGAGATATTACTAAAATTCCTACAACGTACTGGATGGTTCCTTTCAACAATGAATTATTTGGCTTAAAATATCAATAGTGCAAAGGTTGAGTAACTTTGCTTTATAATATAGATTTACATAAAGATATTATCTATATACATAGGAATCATTACTGACAATTTAAGCCTGCATACATTAATCCACACTAAATAGTGTCTGATACTGTGTTAATCTTGCTCATCACATTCCCTTCATTTGTCAAGGTTATGAGTTGATGTTCTGCTCTGAGGACTCTCCCATTCTGGAGCAGCCTTTCATGCCCGAGGGCAGCAGCATTGGAGAAGAGTCCTCTTCTTGTCTGCAGAACCCCCTTTTATTCCAAGCTCTGAAAAGAGAAATAGAGAAACTAGATTCTGTCATTTCTACACTGTGATTACAGTGCTTTTGTTGGAATGCATCCTTGTTCCTCACCTCACTCTGTCTTCAAATCAAAATTAGCCTCAGGATTGGAAGGAACTTTGACCATCTTCTAATTAATCCAACCCTCTGCTTAGCCTGGGAGGCTGTAGGGCTCCATCTTGAATATCCCTAGTTTCTCTTTGGCTCTCTGATCCCTTAGATTTGTGACTTGTGCCAGTGATCATTGTTAGCTGATGTGTCAAACAGGTAAATTGAACAGTGCTTTCTGTGCACACTCTTATATTTTGTAGAGGATGCTGTGTGTGCATACAGTGCCTGTGCAAAAAAACCACTGTTCCATCCAGCTGGCCAGCAGAGGGGGAGAGAATACAAAGGGATTTCAAAAGTGGAAGACACATCCTTTTCTTTCAAGGAGTTTACAGCTTGGTTGGTGAACCCATAAATGTGGAAGTATATATTGATTCAAGAATCTTTAGGATCCTTGTCAAATGTGCATTTAATACCTAAATCAAGTCTTTGCAGAGTTAACTGCAGGGAAGTGCTCCTCTTTTTGGGCATTCTGGATCTGTCAACTATAACTTGAAAAAAATGGTTTGAATGGTTTAAAAGGGAAAAAGAGTATGAGGACTCCTGAATAGGCCTGCTCTCCTTGTCAAAAATAATATGAATACCAAGGAACTTGATCAGCATTCCCAATTCTCTGGATCATTTTGATTAATATTTTCAAAACGTATGTCCTAAAAAGTAGTTCCACAAACTAGTCATCATCAAACTAGTCGAACAATCTCCTAACCCCAAATCTCTGATACAGGCTCTCAATAGTATTCATCTAGTCATTGCTGCCAGAAGACTTCAATGCTAATTCCATATTTAGTTACTTTTTGTAACAACTATTAACAGAGAAATAAGAGAGAAAGAAACCTTTTAAAAATTAAAAGAAATTTTTTTCAGCTAAAATCTCGTCAGTGGCTCTGTGACTGCAATTCCCAGTGCATTGCGATTCTGCCTTTGAATGTGATTTTAAAACAGCTGTAATGGCAAATTAATTTTTTTATTAGTTAAGTGATTATATACCAATCGAAACTGAATACATACACTATTGAGCTTATAATTATATTTGAGAATTTCACAGATCACTTCATCTTCCTTTAGGATTTCTTGAGGGTTCCCTGGCTCTCACTTTTCTTGTTGAAGGGAGTATTTTAACAAATGTTTAAACATGGTTACATTGGTTGAGAATAATTAAAGTCAGGCTCAAAGGTGAATCAAACAGCTGATAAGTTTCAAAGGTCTTCATTACTCAGATCCTGGTCAGAATCAAGTTTAATAGTGAGTGAAATTTACTATCGATAGCGATTTTCTGTTGAAAGTGCAGTGACTTATCTATCGCTATCCATTTCTTAGTGGACAGGGCTTGAAATCCCTGCCCTCTCCTTGTCATAAAAAAGACTAAATAGTAAATGAGTGGGTCATGATGCTGTAGCCAGGGTGAGAGGCAGTCCTCGCAAGGGTACACAGTTAGCTGTAAAGGACTTGGATTTGGTTACCTTTTCTGGGAACAAATTGAGGTCACAGAGCATATTTAATTCTTTAGATGGATGTGTTTCTCTTCATGGAACTTGATTTCTGTAGCTTTCACACTGTAATTTTTTACAATGTGGCTTGCTATTACATTAATTTAATTATGTTTATTCAATGAATATTTATTAGGAGACTATTATGATCTTCAATTTATAACAATTCTATGCAGTAAAGGCTTGAGGGAAAACATGGCGAGTGTACCAGCTTGTTCGTGGATGTCATTGAGAAAGCACGGTGTCAGGGTAGTGACAGGCTGAGGCTCTGGAGTCAGACAGACATGTGTCCAGAGCCAACCTCTGGGCCTTTCACCACCATATGACCTTGGAGTATTTCTTAA
>VMDR010014593.1:0-23329 GCA_007922815.1 Macrotus californicus | reverse complement strand
TTCTGGGTATATCATAATGTACTAACTAATCGCTGCTGGTCTCCAATTTTTACGTTTTCTCCAATTTTTTACTATTGTAAACAACTTTGAAAAATCATTACATGCAGATTTTAATATATTGTCTCTAGGTACTTTCTTAGGAAAAATTCCTAGAAGTGGAATTTCTTGTTTTAGCTAAATTATTCTGTAGGAGTTTATCAGCTATACTCTTATCAGCATTGTGTTAGGAAATAGTTAGAATACTAACTAATCAAAGGTGTGGAAACAGGAAGTCTGGTAGGAAAGAGTAACATTTTTTTTTAATTGATGACTCACTAACTCTAACTAACTCTAGACTCACAAAAAGTCACAGAAATACTCAGCTTTTCCTAATCATAACATCTTACATAACTGCGGTATATCCAAACCAAGAAATGCATTCTGGATGCAAATTCTTTGGCCCGTGTGTGATTTTCATATATTTTCTCCCAGTTTGTAGCTTGCCTTTTCAAATTCTCTTAACTGGTTTTTGCACAGTAAAAGTATTTAATTTTGTTGAGGTGTAATTTATCTTTTTGGGGAGTTCAGGGATCATTTTTAGTGTAATGTCTAAGGATTCTGCCTAAGCCCAGGTCATGAAGATTTTTGCCTGTTTTTCTTTTTAAAGTTTTAAGTTTTTATTTTAGATCCATTATCTATTTGTACTTAATTTTTGTAAATGTGAGATTTAATTTGAACTTCATTTTTTTAATATGGATGTTTTAAATCAAACTTTTTATTATAAATTTTCATGAAATAAACAATTGTATAACCAGCACCTACTTTGGAAAAAAAACAAAACAGAAAACACGGCACCAGCACCCACAGTCAGTCCTTCTTGTGCCTCACCCAGTCAGTTAGCTGTTCTCTCTCCCCAGTTTCTGACACCAGAACTAATTAGGTCTGTTTTGACTTTTATATAGGTTCAAACACACAGTATGAACCCTTGTTGGGACTTGTTTTGTTCCAACATTTTGTGGGCTTCATTTGGTTTGTTGCAGGTAGCGGTTCTTTCTTACCCCTGCAAAGAGTGTTCCATTGAATGGGCATGACAGTTTATCAGCTCTTGATTATGGATATTTGGGTTTCCAGTGTGAGGCTACCACAATTAGTACTGCTGTGAATATTCTTGTACGTAGCTTTTGGTCCACATACACACATTTCTAACACACACAGACCTAGAAATGGATTTGTTAAGTCACAGGATACGAATATGTGGCGCTGTAGTGTGTACTGCCCAGCGGTATGCTCATGAATTTTACACGACTGGGTCTGGGGGGTGTGCGTGCTGACACACAACATTTGTCAGCTCTTGTGGTCTAAATACTACTGTCCAGTTTCAAGCTACCAGTGTGCAGTCAGCTGGCTCACAAAATTCCTTAAGATTTAACAGTTGCTTCTTTGGATCTCTGGTCCCCATCAATCATAGTGCCAAGCAAGCGGTTTTCCAGAGTAGTTACAACTACTTATGCTCCTGCCTAGTGAATGAGTTCTAGTGGCTACATGTCCACATTCGGCATTACCTGACTCATTTTAATTGTGCCATGTGGTTTGGAGTAGCATCCCTTTGTGGATTCAAGGTACATTTTTCCCTGATGACTAACAAAATTGAACACCTTCGGTTACTACATTTTATACCTGAAGTATCTGAATGATCTTGTAATGACACACCCCTTCCTCCCGCCACCCCCACTTCCAGGAATGGGCCTGTGGAGGTTTCTTATCAGGATCGATTCCGATTCAGACGCAGGAATAATGCTGCAGTTTTCCATACCTGAGCACCTAGTCTGTAAATTTCAGCACTTCATCACCGCCCCACTGGATACTACTATGTGAATTTCTAGGAAACTTAATCTTTTTCGCCATTAGTTTCCTAATTTGTAAAAATGTGAATGAAATATCCTCTCTCTGTGAGACATGGGGGTTAAATGGGGTGCCTTCCATCTGATAAGCATTCAGTAAAGCCATCAAATAGATACTATCTTTTCTCCACTTGTATAGGAGAACTTTCCTGCCTCTTATTGAAGATAGACCGTTTCTGAGGGTTTTAACAGAACCTAGGATTTTAAGTTGACCTTGAGGTAACCAGGTCTTTAGAGCTGGGTCTCAAGTCTGAGGTTTGAATTGTCCGTGTGTTGCAAGCTGGGGCAAGTGATCTCGTCTCTCTGTTTTTAGCTTTGAAAAGCTTATGAAGAGCTGAGGAGGCCATGGGTTGACATGGAAAGACTGCTTAGTTATGGAGATGCAGTGGGGAGCTGTGAGTCTAGTTAAGCAGTTTGGAGCAAGGGTTCGCAGACTCTTCTGTAAACAGCCCAATAATACATACTTTCTATTTGTGAGCCATCTCAGTCACATCCACTCGTTTTATTGTATGAAAGCAGCAGTCGTAGGCAACACGCACACTTATAGTCGCATAGGTGGGTTCCAGGAAAACCTAATGGCTACTGAAATTTGAATTTTACACATTTTTATGTGTCATGAAATGCTATTCTTTTCAACTGTGTAGATATGTATAAAGGAAAACACTCTTCCTGTGTATCTCCTCTATTTTCAAGCACTCTACTTTTAGAATACGTCAGTTCTAACACTAGATGTGTTGGCTTTCCACACATCAAGTAATTTCTTTGAAACCAACTTGGTGTCCTACAATTGAATTCAGCTCCAACACTGTGTACTTGGAGATAGCACTTGATCCCCCCGGGTTAGGTCTCAGTCCTACAGGTGTGCCCCTTGCCCCCATTTCAGCCGTCAGCTACAAGTCCAGGTTCTCACCTGTGCTTCAGACCAACTGGCTCTAGACTGGAGGTTCCCAGGACTGCCTCCTCCAGTTGATTGATTGCTGTAGTGGCTGAAAGAACTCAGGGAAATGTTTTTCTAGATCACTGGTTTATTATACAAGGAAACGGCCTGATGGAAGAGATGCATAGGGCAAGGTATGTAGGAAGGGGCATGGAGCTTCCATGCTCTCTCTGGGCTTGCTACCCTCCCTGCATCTCGATGTGTTCACCACCATGGAAGCTCTCCAAACCTCATTCTTTTGGGTTTTGATGGAGGCTTTATTACAATATGTAGGCATGATTGTTTAAATCGTTGGCCACTGGTGATTGAGTCACCCCCAGCCTCTCCTGTCTCTCCTGATGTGGAGTGGGGCTGAAAGTTTCAATGTAATAATCATGTGTTTGGTTCCCCTGGGAGCTACCCCCATCCTTAGGGCATTTCCAAAAGCCACTGTGTTAACTTAAACTCAGGTGTGCTTGAAAGGGGCTTATGAATAACAAGATGCCCCTTTTACCTTTATGGCTATGGAGCTGTTTCAGGAACCAGTGACAAAAGACTGAATATTGTAACAAAAGATGCACCCAGTGCTCTTATCACTTAGGACATTGCTAGGGTTCTAGGGATTCTGTTCTAGAAATGGGGACAAGGACCAAAATGTGTATTTCCAATTATAAATCACAATATCACAATGTATAAAAACCATTCTTAGCACAGGGACCAAACTGTGGTCTGTGAACCATAGTTGGCCAACCCCTGGTGGAGACCAGGTAGAAAGGGAGAGATGAGTTAAAAATAAGTAATGCTAGTTCATAGGATTTTGGTTTCTGAGCCTAGGGAAGGCATTTGTTCCCCCCCCCCCCCGCCCCCACCCATTTAGCCCAGGTTTAAAGTTGTATACTATTAGAAGAATAATAAAGTTAATTTTTATACTTGGATCCCCAAAAGGAGACTGCCCCAGTGGTCACCACATCACCAATCTAAACCTAAGTCAGCCTTCACTCAATGGGAAATACCTGTCAAGGAAATCTAACTTGCACCAATCACAACCCCCAACTCAGCTTTAGCTAGCCTACCTTACCCTAGAAAATAAGACCTGCTAGCCGACTATGGAAATCCCCGACCTCCTAGCCAGTCATGCCCCATTTCCACCTTGCCTCTTCTAATATTCTGTGAAACTCACTCTTGCCCTAAATCCCTTGGCAAAAGTGCTCCCCTGCTTGTGAGGCACTGTACTCCCCAAACCCTTGGGTTGTTTTCCCTTGAATAAAGGACATTAAACTCATTACCAAACTGCATTTCTTTTTGTCATGTGACAAGAGAGAAATCACAAGTATGTCTAATCAAGGAAAAGTAGATTTGGAAGTCAGAGTAGGATTTAAATTTTGATACCATGCCTTGGACATAGCAGTCATTTTGGACAAGTTACTTCTCTTCTTTGAGCCTGTTTTCCTCACCTGCAATATGGGGCGAATAATCCTTCCTCAGAGGGATTTTGGAGTTGAGTGAGAGAATGTGTGAAATGTCCCTAGTCTAGTCTAAAGCTTCACATACAATGGGAACTGGATAGATGATGGTTAGTGTGTTTCTCATTGTAAAAGAAGTGACATCAGATTGGTCTGTAATCAGCAAGACCTTGGCATTGAAGAGTAGCTGAATATGGCACTATAAAATATGCCTCTTGGCATAAGGATTATTTTGAGCTGATTATATCAAGAAACTCTGGACACAGAGGGAGCTCTGAGCACAGAATAGAAGTTACCCTTTAGAAAGGGAAATCTACGTTCATAAATGAAATTTATGTTGGGAAGGGGACCTATACCAGGGAGACAGCTGTTAGCACACCAAACCACCCAGCGCAGGGCCAGGCAACCTTTGCTAACCTCCTTCGCTTTCCTATGAATGGCCTCTCCTCCCTCTCACCCCAGCATATCTCTGTTGTCTGCAGCTGAAGATGTCATTTAAGATAGTGGCTTGGAGTTTTACTCATTTTTCCTGGGTATCTCCTATGTGTACACGAGGCATACATGTTAATAAACTTGTTTTTCTCTCGTTGATGGTTTTTAAAAAGAGTCTATTTATTTATTTTTAGAGGGGAAGGGAGGGAAAAAGAGAGGGAAAGAAACACCAGTATGTGGTTGCCTCTTGTGTGTCCCCAACTGGGGACCTGGCCCACAGCTCAGGCATGTGCCCTCACTGGGAATCGAACCAGTGACCCTTTGGTTTGCAGGCTGGCACTCAATCCACTGAGCCACACCAGCCAGGGCTTGTTAATATATTTTTTTTAATTACCAGGAGTCTTAGCCAAGAATTCAGAAGGGTAGAGGGAAAATTATTTCTCCTCCCTGGCAGTGCAAAAAGTTCCAGAAGAAAAGCCAAGTGAGAGATAATGGTGGCCTGAACCGAGTTATGATGGTGGAAGTGGGTGGGCTTAAGGCGTACTTAGGCAGTACAATTGAGAAAACTTGGCGATTGAATGTGAGCAGGCTGAGAGAGAGAGGAGTTTAGATGCTGGGCTGGGGAATTTGGTGGGTGGCGGTGCCATTTCAGCCCACCCTGGTGTCCTCCTTGGGAAGCCACTTCACTGCCACTTAGATGCCCCGGCGCCTCCATTGCTGCCGTCTCGCTCATCACATGGTGCCCTCATTCACGTGGATAGAATACTAGGCTTCTGACTGACTCAGGTGCATGAGGTTGGACAAAGGGGAAGCCAAATATCAGAGAAATTGAATTTCTTGAGGAAAGAACCCATAGAGACTTCCTTGAAAAGAAAAAGGCAGTGACCAAATTAGCATTATGGGATGATCCCAAGTAAAAGCAGCTGCTCTTTGGAGCCAGACGGGGGGGCAGCCGGGAAGGCAGCGGTGGAATGCCGGAAGGGAGAAGGCGGGCGTGTGCAGAGGGGTGATTCTCAGGATGCGTCGGAGGCTGGGAAGGGAAGTCCCAGAGGAGACTCTTCTCCCTTCAACAAAAGCCCCCACTACATTGTCAAGTACTACAGTGCACCTTGAAAGGGTGTTGGCAGGACTGAGTAATTATGTCCGAGGTATACTCTAAAACAAAGAAAAGTGCCTAGAGGTTTTAACTAGCTGTTTAAATTGCCTCGTTCTGGAGGAGAGAGACAGTTCCAGGACACTGCTGCTGCCAGACTCGTGAACTAGGTCCGGGCTAGAACAGAAGGTGCTTCCTGTAATCCCCTCCGACTCTCTGACCAACTTTGCCCCTGTGCCTCTCGACATGCTGGATCCTGGAGTGGGCCATTGCCCTGCTCCGGGCAACCATGCAAGACATTTTCCCTTCTCTGGGTTAAGCACCAGCACTGCTATCCACCCCACTCTGTTCTCTGTAATTCTTCAGCACCTGCCCAGAGGCGCAGAGGGTATCCACTTTGTCTTGGCGACACCCAAGACGTACCTCATATGTAAGTGTCCCTTACTAAATGCTGTTATTAGCCAGACTGGAGCCCCTTTGGTCTTCCCCTGCCTCCTGCGTGTGGAGTTAGAATTTCAGTCTCAGAACTTTCCCCTGGGTCTGCGTGTACCAACAGTCATGGAGCAGAAAACAGAAAGAGTATGAAGTGCCAAGAAAAGTAAGACCATAGTGTGGTTAAGTTAGGCACCAATGTTGATTGGTCCTTTGGGGGAAATTTTTCTTCAAACCCCATGTTTCTTTTTGATTTTTTGTTTGATCTATTTCTGATTCTAGTAAAAGAATGTTTTAAAAACTTACAGGACTTACTGGACATGACACTGAAAGCACAGGCAAGGAAAGTAAATATAGGTTAAATTTGACTATAAAATAAAATACAAATTTCTTTCCACCAAAGGACACAACCACCAGAGTTAAAAAGCAGCCTATGTAATGTGAGAAAACATGCATACACTGCATTTCTAATAAGGGTGTAATCTCTGGTCTTACTGCCGTAACCCATGCCTCCTGACCTCCTACCTGCCAGCGCCTGCCGTTGCTCATTCAGATTATTAATCAGTGTTCTTCGGAATCAACTGGATATATATTCCCATAGTTTTCTTCCTCACACAGGTTTTCCGAATAGCTCTATCCTGTGAAATTGAAATCAAAAGACATAGCCACATTTGTGTTATTCCGTAGAGTTATAGCGAGAGCTTCTATGTGTCCACCCGTTTTGAGAAAGCAGGGCACTCTTAGGAGTGTATGTGCATTCACTGGGCTGGCTGCTCTCCTGCTTACTTTCTGGCTATTCGAAAGAGGTGATTTTTGGTGACCAGAGTGCTTTACCCAATGGGCATCGGAGTCAAAGCTAAGAGAGGATAATATTCTCCTGCTCCATGCTTCTTGTGAGGCACCAAATCATATTAGATTTTGCATTTTGTAACACCCATTTATTAACTACTCTCCCCTCAGCAATAACTTCACCTTTGTTCCATTTATCATTAATTTAAACTCAAACCTTTCCCCTTAAGGTAGGTTCTCCTGGTTAAGTCACTGGGCTGGTCGATACTGATGGTAGCAAGCTGAGATATTCCAGGGTTCTAGTTTGGTCTAGTCCCACTCAATGGGATTATCTCTTTCTTCAACAAGGAATAAACATTTGTAACAGTCAGCCCCAATTTAGCCAGGTAGAGGGAATAGATAATGCATTTCATCATCTCTGTGGCACTTTTGCATTTAGGTTCAAATTAATATACATATGACCTTATTTCAGAGTCATATTAGACTTTGGAATTCTAATAATAGCTCTGGTTTTAGGGTCTATGAATCTACCATTGAAGAAGACACTTATGGTGAAGGAAGACTTGCATCCCTTATCACTTTCCCTCCAATTCTACCACAAAAGTGTTGTTGTCTCTCTAAGGGAAACCCACTTTCAGCCTCCCTCTGCAGCGCTGGCCAGTGTACCCGGACTCTCAACCCCATTTCACATCTCAGGGAACCTGCTGGGTCCTCCCGGATGCCCTCTCTGGTGCTGTGGGCTGGAAACTCAAGATGGGGAGGGAGCTGGGGCCACTGCAGATTGCCCTGGATCTTCTTCCCTTCACTCTTCTGGACAGTGGCTAACGTACAACGCCTTGAAAACCATCGTTTCGTACACATCGTCCAGTTTTTTAACTGTGTCGGATGGGATGGTGAATTTCGTCAGAAGAGAATGTTTAATTGGATCTATATTACTTTTAAACATGCATCTCATTTGAGCCCAATTTTTTTACCTATATAATGTATTAAATATATATTACTCCCCATTAATGGGAGATGGATGAATCACATTAAAATATTTAAGATAAAAATGTTACTGTGTTTTGGAAGTAAATTTATTTCGGTGTTAAAGGGAAACTGTTACCACAAGTTTCCTTTTTGAGAATCAGGAAGTAAGTACTGCTATCAGTACTTAAATCTCAAAAAACGTATCATGGGCAGAAGACAATATATATTAGTTTACAATTAGACCCGTGCTTGCCGGAATTGCCTTGCTATATTGAGCTTCATCATTTGCTTTGGTGTTAGCCATGAACAGCACAGTCCCCAGTACTTTACCACTAAGCTCTGGCATTGCTTTAGCGTTTTTAATGGGCTTACTAGCTTTTGCTACAATGCTAGGAAATGCCATTGTCATTTTAACTTTTGTGGTGGACAAAAACCTTAGACATCGAAGTAGTTACTTTTTCCTTAACTTGGCCATTTGTGACTTCTTTGTTGGTAAGTTACATGTCTTTGTTTAAGATCATCTCTTCCAATTATAACTTATCTTTCAAACCTTAAAATAAGCTTTTGTTATTTCAAGGGGTGGTGTGAAATTGGGAATGAATGGGTAAGGACTCAAGGTTTAAGGGTGAAAGGTCAGGGGAGACCGTGTGGCCCTTCAGGAGATTACCTACACAGAAATCGGGCTTGTGGGGGTTGTCATCTGAAAACAGTTTGTTTTCTTTGTGCAGAGTAAAGTAAGTTGTAGAGCAGAAATAAGCTCAGAATATTTCAAAAAATGTTTAAGAGTTCTTTGTTTCTGAATCTATTTTCCTTGTATGTTTAGGTTTAAAAGTATTCCTCTTTAAGTAAGCGTAATTTCCTTAGTGTCACAGTGTTGGAGTAATAGGAAATAATGTTTGTGCTGGTAACCAGCACAATCAGGAAATGGGATATTCAGGTCAATTAAGTAGTATGGCTAATATTATTTTATGATATGATATAGGATATTATAAATTATCCCCTGCACTAAACTATCTTGCATATCATATAGGGCTCATAGTAATTAAATGAATCTTTCTTTGAAAACGTGCACTTTGCAATTTTTTACTTCCTGATGATCACTGGTCTTTAACAATGCTTATAAGTAAATGTACAAAAGTGTCAGCTGATGATATTGTTTTGTAGGAGCTTCTAGCATAATTTAATGTGTCATTGTCTACAGCAACACACATGCTTGCGTTTGTATTAAAATAAAACAAACCTCATAGCATAGTTTATGGCCCAGAACGCAGTGTTGATCTTCCTAAATGGGAGCTCCAGGCTGGCTGTGTGGGAACCGTAGGGGGTGAAGCCAGAGTGGTCAGAATCTATGGAGCGAAGGCCCTTGCACACTAGTGTGATTCGGGGTTGGAGTTTACTCAGCAGGCAACGTGGAGGTCAAAGACTTTGAAAACAGGTGAGTGGTTGGATGGATTGATTTTGCCTTAGAGACATCAGAAGAGATGAACTATAGCTGGGAGAAGCTGGAGAAGGAGGCAGCTTTGTTTCAGAGACGACCCTGCAGCAATCTAGATAGAAGCCATGGGTTAGGTGAGGCTCTGAGTTAGGCTGAGGATGGAAAACAAGTTTGGGCTGCAGAGCTGCAAGGGTGGGCCGAGGCAGGAGAAAGAGAAAGATGAGGGAGAGATTGAGCTCTGGGGACTAAGAAGTATGAAACTCTCAACAGAAAGAGGGAACAGTTTTGAGAGGGAAGCTTATGCTTGTGGTGTTGCATTGATAGACCTGGAAAAAATTTCTAGCTGGGGAGATTGATTTAGGAATCATGATATAAAAATGAGAGCATCACAGAGAAAGGTGGATAACCAATACAGAAGAATATTTAAAAAAGCAACAATGTCACCATTTCTGTCCTCAATTCTGCCTCTCCAGCTAACCAATGTTAAGAAATTGATGCAAATCTTTTCTTATCATTCCTTCTGCATGCTTGCACAAACATGTACAAGTTGGTATATTTATGTAAAAAGTGTATTTATGTATACATAAAGAATATTCTGCTGTAAATATACATAGCCCTCTCATCTTTCTTCTTAGAACTGTAGAACTTTTAGATGACACTGAGTCCTTGAACTTGTTTATATATTTTGACCAAGTCAAAAGGAATGAGGTCCTGAGTACCTGGTAGTAGGGAGGAACGGGGTAAAACTATGTTCACTGAGAGAGCCTCACGTCTAAAGCTTTTGCACAAAGGTGGTTCCAGATAACAATGGAATGTCTCCCTGTGTGGCGCAATGTCAGCATCGTGGGCTTGAACACTGAAACATAAAGATGTGGTTTGTCTTCGATTGAGAAATGTCCCTGCATATGTAGTTATACACCAGTCCTGGTGGTTCCCCTCTACTCAGCAGGGGCGGGGAAGGAGAGATGGCTTTGCTTTTGACGAGAACAGTTCAACACAGATTAGAGTCTCTATTAATCTACTGGTCTCATCCTTCACATATTCCCTGACCCTGCCAGCTTCCTCCAGAGGTCCACTAACACCTCAGCAGTATGGCAGGTTCAGTTCCAGATAACCACAATAAAGTGAATATCGCAATAAGGCAAGTCACATGAACTTTTTGGTCTCATGGTGCCTACGAAAGTTTTGTTTCTACTATATGATAGTCTATTAAGTGTGCAATAGTATTATGTGTGCAACGTATATACCTTAATTAAAAATTACTTTATTGTCCTGGCCTGCATGGCTCTGTTGGTTGGAGCATCATCCTGTAACTGAAAGGTTGCTGGTTCGATTCCCAGTCAGGGCACATGCCAGCATTGTGGGCTCAATCCCTGGTTGGGGCGCGTGCAGGAGGCGGCTGGTGGGTGTTTCTCTCTTGCATCAATGTCTTTCCTTCTCTATCCCTTTCCTTCTCCCTCAAATGAGAATAAAATAAACCTGCAAAAAAATTACTGCTAAAAAGTGCTAACCGTTATCTGAGCCTTCAGTGAGTCACAGTCTTTTCTGTTGCTGGAGGGTTTTGGCTCAGTGCCGATGAAAGTGCAGTATCTGCGAAGCACCATAAAGCCAGGGATGCCTGTATTCACACAACACAAGAATTAGGAAAGTCTCTAAGAGCTTTTGGTGACCAGACGTGGGTTTTGTGTCAACGCTCTTCTTCCTTCTTTGCCATGCTCAGAGATGAGTGTCTTCCAGCTCGGAGCCTCATAGTGGTGGTGGTGGGTGAGAGCAGAGCCAGTGGGAAGTTTTCTGGAGCTGTAAGCCATCAAACCTTACTATGTGGGGCCATGAGACCTAGAGCTCCAGAACCTTGTGGTGAGGGAAGGGCAGACGAGAGCGTTACACATGCTCAGTGTTGTGGGCTTTCTGGCCAAAGGCTCTCTTCTCACCTGTTTCAGAACAGTGTCCTGTAGAGAATCTGAATTTGTGGCACCTGAGTAGCTTCCGAGGCTGAATTTAGTGTCGGAAAGCAAAGATGTATTGAGGAAAACTTCCAGTAGCAGCTACATTGATATAAATATATCCCATCCATACAGTATTCTAGGAAATAACATACTGTCTACATCTATATTAATATCTGTAAAGTTGGTATCTCATGACTGATGCTTCCATCTATTGGTAACTTCTTCACACCTACAGCTGTGTGGTCTGCCTGACCAGGTACTAGATGACCCAGACAGGGTCTTTGAGGACAAAAGGTGTTTGCTGCTGACAGAGTGTGAGCCACATTTTCAGGGTGGCTAAGTTCATCTTTCATACCTTCATGCCTGAGGTCATGGTTCTTCTCTAACCCTCTGAATTAGTCAGCTTGGGCTGCTGTAACAGAATGCCACAGTCTGACTGATCCAAGAGTGATTTCCTTTGTCATGGTTCTAGAGGCTGGAAAGTCCCAGACCCAGGCGCCAGCTGCTTTGGTTCCTGGTCGGAGCACTCATTCTGGTTTGTAGATGCCTTCTCGATGCATCATCACGTAGTTCCTCTGAGTATACGAGAGAGAGAGAGAGAGAGAGAGAGAGAGAGAGAGAAAGAGAGAGAGAGAGAGAGAAAGAGAGAGGGAGCAAGCAAGCTCTCTTGTGTTTCTTCTTCTTAGGACACTAATCCTGTTGGGTTGGGGCTTCACCCTTACAACCTCATTTAACATCAATTACTTCTGTATAGGCCACCCTGGGGGCTGAGGCTTCAACATATGAATGAGTTTGGGGCTGACACAAATATTCAGTCCTTGACACCCTGTATGTACTCACTGTTATCCACAGAGTCTTCTGTTGGCTCAGAGAATTCACTGGGGCTTTTAGCTCCCACCACCTTTTGACTGTCATTTTTCTCATGGAAGATATAGCTTCTTAGCAGGCTTCAGAAAGAAGGGGAGATACCAGACTGGACTGGTGGCAATTTTCAAGCAAACTGGGCTTCCTTATCCTCATCTATTCATTCACCTAATACCCATCTATTGTGAACCAGGAACTCTTTGAGGTGCTGGAGATATAGCAATGAAAAGACAGATAAAAATTGCTTTGCTCCTGGTGCTTCTATTTCTACTGTGGGCAAAGGTGGGGAGACAGACAATAAACAATATAAGTAAAAAAATTACATAGCATTTTAGAGGGTGATCATTGCTATTGAGAAAAACATAGCAGGAATGAGAGAAAGTGTGTTTGAGGTGGAGGTTGCAATTTAAATTTCCAGAGTAGGGTTCACTGATCAAGACTCATCAGAGTGCAAACAGAAGATGCACTGTGGGGGAAGAGCATTTCATGCCCAGGAAAGTGCAAGGATCTGAGGCAGTGTCTGTGCGGTGTGTTTGAGGCCAGAAGGGCTAGAATGGAGGGGGCGAAGTGGTGAAGGGACTAGCAAGAGGCGAGACCAGAGAGGTGTGGGACAGCTGGGGTGGGCAAGTCATCTAGGGTTTTACAGGGCTTTTCTTCCTCTCCTTCCACCTCTCCTTCTCCTGTTTCTTTGACTGCTTCCTCCCCACACCCCACCTCCACCTTGGTTAGCCCTTGGTTCTTGAGTTCAGCAAAGAGAGAATTCAGAGTCAAGGACTCGAATGGAAGAAGTGTATTTAGCTTTTTAGAAAGATAATCACAGAGGCAGAAGAAACAAGCCAGATGGGCTGTGTGGGCCCAGGAAATGAATTGTAGAAGCAAAAGGAGGAAACTTGGTGCTTAGGAGAAAGAAAGCAAAAGATACACACCTAAGGAAAGAAGTGGTGGGAGGCGTGGGTGTGCTCTAGAGAGAGCATGCACAGGGTCCTTTGTCTTAAAGTTTTTATCTATTTTTTATAGGCAGGGATTTCAGGGGGGTCTTAAGGGAGGGTCTCAAAGGAATATTCATTTCAGGGTTTGGTCTTTACTGATTGATTGACACTGATTGGTTGGCACCAGGGCAGGGTTCATTAGTCATTGCAACTGGACCTGAGGCAGCCATGGCTGGTTTTGCTGCTTTTTTGGGCCTGGAGCAGAAATATAACTGAGACCTAGATGCTCTCTCCAGTTTGTCCAGAACTCTGTCTCTGCGGTCAATAGTCCTGAGGCTCTGTTCCTAAGATTATTTGAAGCCTCATTGTCCTGAGGTCTTAATGCTTAAGGGAGTGGTCCTGCAAGAGCTTGTTTGGGAGTCTCTGAGGCTATTCCCCTGCCCCACCTTGTTCCTCCTCTAAGGAGGTCTCAACCACACGACTAGTAATATGAAAGGTCACCCCGAGGCAAGGCCCTAACCTATAATAGCTGCTTTCTCTAATTTTGCCTGTTGTTAGGCACCCGGGACTTTCTGCCCTGGTGACATTCCATACCTGGCCTATCATTCCTGCTCTGCCTGTGCCTGTGCCTGTGCCCAACTGCCTACTCTATTGCTTTCACCACCGTCTTTTAATATAGTTTGTGTGTCTCACTCCTCCCTCCCACCCCGCTTCCGTAATTTGTCATGTTCTTTTAAAGGAAGTGGCTCTTAGTTGTACTTATCAAGTCCATTTGACCCAGAAGCGTGATTGCAGTGTGGAAGTTATAGGCACAATGTATCATAGAAGTATTTCTGATTCACAGTTTTTGAAACTGTTTTGGAGTGGGCCACAGACAGCTCCACCGTTCAACAAGATAGAGGTGCTGAGCATGACACTTGTGCTCAAACATTATGTAGGGCACAAGGTGACGGCAGGGTGTTATTAAAACCGAAAGGATAAACTAGAGCCTACTTTGAGCTGGTATTTCAAACAGCTCCTGAGGTTGCACATACACTCTTCCGCTTTCATGTAAATCCCAGTGTGGAAAAGATTCTTTAACTCCCACCCTTTCTTTAACCTTTAAATAAGATAATGGGTGTCTGTGATGCAAATGATTTCTGGAATTGTACTCTTCTTTCTCTGTGGGAGCAATGAATGTGTGCATGAAAAATACTCATTTGCACAAGACTGGAAGCTACAACTCTGGGGTGAGATGTAATAGATGTCTCTGTTTTGAAGATACTTGGATTTAACTCAGGTGAACCTGGTGACCTATTTTATACCATTGGTGAGCACACACATTCATACACATTTGAGATGGAAGGCACCATAAGGAAGTTTAGTTATCATAAAAATATATAATTGAAACACAAACAAGCAGGCAATATGAACTACATATAAGAACTGAACACGTAACTCTTCATTTCCATGGTGCCTAGTTTCTCGTATTTGTATGTAAATCTAAGTACAGAATACTGAGTTCTGCATTTCCTTTCTCTGGTTCTGAAATCACACCACTCTATCCTCATGGCATTACTGGTCCAAAGTCTGTGTGCCTGACACTTTGAAAGGCCAAAACTCAAAGGATCAGAGTTTGGAGTAGGGACAGGTTTACTGACTGAGAAGGTGCCGGCTGGGAAGATGGGAACCCTACTAGTTCTTCAAATCCATCCTTAGAAAGTAAAGAGTTCAGGCTTCTTTTATGTCAAGGAAAAGGGAAGTGGGAGGAGCTATTTTATTGAAAACTCAAGCCCTAAGCAGAATTCCTTTAATGATTAAAGCAGGAATTATTAGCTTAAAGGCCATGGAATCAACGCAGGCTTGAGCAAAACGGGGTCAGGGAAACGATACTCGACAACATAAGATTTCAACTGAGCTCTACCTAATAGGATGTGTTTTTGGTGACTAGTGCCACCTGTCTAAAATGTCAATGCAGTTAAAAACCCCTGCAAAGCTAAAGGAAAAGGAGCCCAGTTCAGATATTTTTCATGGTTAATTTGCCCTTTCAGTGAAGGGTAGTGCTTAAAGCAGAGGTTCTGAAGTCACATTGCCTGGTATCAAATCCATCTTTCACTTACTAGCTAAGTAGACCTTGGGTTAATGATGTCTCCTTTTTTGAGCTTCAGGGTCTTTATTTGTTAACTTAGCATGTCCCTACCTCACAAAAGTTCCTATGAAGGTTAAATGAGATGATATATGTAACACACACCGCACAGCGTCTGGCATATGGTAATTGCACTGTGGATGTTAGCTATCATTAATTTGTTTAAATCTTTTCGGTCAGTTCTATAAGTTGTGAAAAATACAAAGATTGGCTTACAACATGGTCCCAAACCTCAGCAGAAACAAATTAAAAAATGATGTCAATATAAAGTAGAATATTTTTGTACACGAAGGAGGGAGAGATAAGTAAAGTGCTAGGAAAGTGCAAGTGACAGAAAAGTCACTTCTGCCAAGGAAGTTTCAAGAAAAATGGTAAGGAGAAAGTTATTTCTTGAACTGAGTGAAGAATAAGAAGGAAGTAAATAGACTTCTCAGTAGAAGAGAGGAGGACATTCTGGGGAGAGAGAACGCTGTTGGCAATGGCAACAAGATGTGAACATGTGAGATGTGTCTGAGGGATGAGTGGCCCATCCTGTTTGGGTTGCATCATGAACATAGAGATGACTCATGCTGTATGTGGCTGAAAATACAGGCTGGGACCTAAACTTAACTGGGAAAGTAATAAGGAGCCATTGAAGGTATGAGACTTATAACAGCTATTTTAAAAACGGTATTTATTTTATTTCTTTAAACTTTTATTTATTTATTTATTTTTAGAGAGGGGAAGGGAGGGAGAGAGGGAAACATCAGTGTGTGGTTGCCTCGCAAGCACCCCCTGCTGGAGACCTGGCCTGCAACCCAGGCAATGTACCCTGATTGGGATTTGAACCGGCAGCACTTTGGTTTGCAGGCTGGCACTCAGTTCACTGAGCCACAGCAGCCAGGGCTAAAAATGGTATTTAAAGAATGTGTAGGAAATCAGTCCTGAGTTTTTTGATGAAATACCATGAGTTTCTAAACTATAATCAATCCATTTTTGTTCAATTTGGATACATCAATGTGTGGCATACACTATGCCTCTTTGTTTTAATTAATATGTGCTATTGTTTACCCTATTCTTTCCCTGCATAGGAGCGATCTCCATTCCTTTGTACATCCCTCAGAAGCTATTCAGTTGGAACTTTAAAAATCAGACCTGTGCATTTTGGCTCATTACTGACTATCTTTTGTGTACAGCGTCTGTGTACAACATCGTACTCATCAGCTATGATCGGTACCAGTCGGTCTCCAATGCTGTAAGTCAAACCATTAATTTATCTTCCTTAGAAGAGCATGTACTTGTACATTTTGGGTGTCCAAGCAAAAAAAATTTTTTTTTAATTTATGTATTTATTTACTTATTTCAAGATTTTATTTATTTATTTTTAGAGAGAGGAGAAGGGAGGGAGAAAGAGAGGGAGAGAAATGTTGATTAGTTGCCTCTCACATGCTCCCAATCCAGGACCTGGCCCACAACCCAGGCATATGCCCTGACTGGGAATCAAACAGTGACCTTTTGGTTTGCAGGACAAAGCCCAACCCACTGAGCAAAAAATTTTTTAACTCTAATTTTTTGTTTTATTGACAAACCTTAAAGGAGCCTGATTATCCTTTTGTTATCTGGCCCCCCGCCCTGATGCCAGACAATTCAATTTCTTCCCACATGTCCAAGGTGATTTTTGAGGTGCTGTCCCAGTACTGGAGCTCAGAGAGAGTGAGTTTGAGTGCGTCCATGTGAGCTCCTTAAGAGGAACACCTGGGGCTCCAGTAACCCTCTGTCTCACTCATCCATGATCCCTGCTGGTTTTCACAGTTAGAAGTTATGGGAACTTCTCTTACTGCCCCTGGAACCCTGGGCTGGGGAACCTGGTATGGGGCTGAGACGCAACACAGCTGTGTGAAACTAGAAGGAATTGTTCCAAACTGACTGGAGCTTGTAGGAAGTGGTCATGGGGAAGCTGGCCTCTTGCAGTAGACAAAAATAGAGGAGACAGCATGATAAGGCAGGGCTGTGTGCTGAGCCTGGGAAATGGAAATCTGACCATAATTTGAAGAAGGAAGGCTCCACGCAGGTGGCGAGTGCGTGATGACAGTGCTCAGACAAGTTTTCTGGAGGGGCAGATTCCAGAGCTGAAGCAGCAGTGGGTGGGGGAATGCAGACAGCGTAGCTGGAGGGAATGGAAATTCAAATGCATGCAGCTTTAAGACAGTAAGGCAAGGGTATTTCTTTACCTGCTGATGAAAAAAGTGCTTGAGGGTAAAATCAAGGACGTGGAGAGTATTGCTGCGGGGTAAGAGGCAGTGTTCTGAGTAATGGACACATTCTGCAGTGAATGAGAGGCAGGCCACTGACTGATTTCAGGGAGGCCACTCCAACGGTCCTGAGTCCGGGTTCAAGCCATGCTTGAGCTGTCTATCTCTCAAAAGTGCTATGCAGAGACAAAGAGAGCAGGATGGTCTTCTCAGTTCCCTTAGATGTCCATTATCCCATTTGACCTTGTGCATAATAGAAAGGAGATCACTTTCCACCATACTACATCATATTATTACAGAGGCTGAACAGAGTGATTAGAAAACTAAATGCGGTTTTACGACCACCTGGGTATTGTTACCATCTTCATAATCGTTAGATTTAGTGCAAGAGATGTATTAATTAGTGGCATGAGAAGCAGAAGGCAAAAAAGCCTGTCGTGCGTGGGAGCTTGTTTTCAGCACCATGTGCCTTTCAGCTTAGCCTCAGACATACCAGTAATCTGGTAAAAAACAAACAAACAAACCCCCCCCCTCCAAAACACTTCCCTGCAGTTTTTAAAAACAATTCAGTGTAAAAAAGAAACAAAACCAGATTTATCTTACTTCCAGCCATCATTGAGCCCTGGCCAGAATGCAAAATCCACCAAGGAAAGACAGTGCTTGGCAGTGTCGCACCTTTTATATAATAAAAATGAGGGGACACGGCAGAACAAGACGTAAAAACTTACAGATAAAATAGTAGACGGAAGCTGGTGAAAGGGAGGCACGCTGTAGTTTCATTTCTTTCCCTTCAAGTGAGGAAACTGGAGAGATGCGGAGCATTTTGGCTACAAAAAAACCTTCCTCATCTAAAGCGGGTCCCCTTACAAAATTCTTGGTTCATACTTTCTCCCTGAGGTTGGGTGTAGTGGCTGGTCTTGCGTATCTTTCGATTTCTTACAGAAGATATTCTTGAGAATTTCAGGATTTATCAAAGATCATGGGGCCTGTGATCTGAGAGCAATCCTCACTCAAGAGAACCCCGTTTTCCCCAGAGAAGCCTGTTGTTGTGAAGAAGTGGATCTAGAATATTCTTCACCCTTAAAAAACACAGTGGCACTCGCCACATCCATGTCTCTTGAAGTGGTTGACCTTAGCGTTGGAACCACTTTTGTCAGGTTCCTTATAGAAAGAAAGGATTTGCTAATGCTGTAGTAGCTCACCACAGCTGATGTAAACACCTTTCTTTTTGTCTGTCATCTTCTTGGAAGTGATGCTTTTCTTTCTCTCGTTTTATTTATTTATTTATTTATTTATTTATTTATTTATTTATTTATTTATGTTTAGACAGATGGGAAGGGAAGGGAAGGGAAAGAGAGAGGGAGAGAAACATCAATGTGTGGTTGCCTCTCATCTGCCCCCTACTGGGGACCTGGCCTGCAACCTAGGCATTGTGTCCTGACTGGGAATGGAACCAGCGACCCTTTGGTTTGCAGACCAGCACTCTATCCACTGAGCCACACCAGCCAGGGCTCTTTCTCTCTCTCTTTTTTTGAATGCTTTAGACAGGGGAAGGGAGGGAGAAAGAGAGGGAGAGAAACATCAATGTGTGGTTGCCTCTCAAGAGGCCCCAAGTCGGGACCTGGCCTGCAACCCAGGCATGATTCCCTGACTGGGAATCCAACTGATGATCCTTTGGTTTGCAGTCTGGTGCTGAATCCACTGAGACACACCAGCCAGGGCAGCTCTTTGTCTTTCTGATCCCACCTTAAAGAATCAGCATGAACTGCACAGTAGATTCTTTCTTTATTAGAATCAGTAAAGCCAGCTGCTTTCAAATTTTTCGACTGTGACTACAGTGAGAAATGCATTTTATACTGTGATTCAGTATGTGCCTTTCTCTCTCTCTATATATATATCTACTTTCCCAAAGCAAAAGTTTCATCAAACAATACATACATTCATACATATATATACACATACATACCCTTATAATGTGTGATACATTTTGACATGGAAAATCCTGTTTCATTAAAAAACAACAACTGGTCATGACCCAGCTGGCAGGTTGGGAAACACTATGAAAAGATGCACTCAGTTTCAGCTGTTTAGTTCAGATTTTGACATGTTCTACAGTGTCCAGAAGTTCAACCTTGAGGGTCATGCCCTTCCTCTTTAAAAATCACTAAGAAAGTCTGCATCGTGGTTCGGGCTCCATTGAAATTGAACCCTTTGTCCTGGCCCACATCATGCTACCCAGGTCCAATGAATGTCTACCCCTCTTGTACATCCCTGAAACCCCTGAGAGCCTAAGGTATGCTTTATGCAATCAACATAGCTCGATAATACTGAAAATAATTTATTTGGCCTCTCTTAGGTCTCTTACAGAGCTCAACACCCTGGGATATGGAAGATCGTGGCTCTGATGGTGGCCATCTGGGTGCTGGCCTTCTTAGTGAATGGGCCACTAATTATAATTTCAAAATCTTGGAAGACAGAAGAGGGGAATTGTAGTCCTGAAATTTTTTCCAAGTGGTATGTCCTTGCCATCACGTCATTCCTGGAATTCCTAGTCCCAGTCTTCTTAATGGCTTATTTCAACGTCTATATTTACTGGAGCCTATGGAATCGCAGCCGTCTCAATAGGGGGCAAAGCCCTCCTAAACTCAGTTCTGCTTCTTCAGGTAACTCTGGACACTTGTTCAAGTCTCGGCTGTTTTCAAAGGCATCTCTTGTTGAACCGAAGGAAGCAGCAGCAGCCCTCCGTTTTGAGAGACAACAAAGAAAGAGCAGTGTCTTTTTTATAAGAACTCAGAAGAAGAGAGATAGAATTGTTTCCAAAATGGATTCCCTCTCCTGCTCAGATAACCTAGCTCTTCACCAAAAAGAATATCTTGAACTGCGCAGAGCCAGGAAGTTAGCCAAATCACTGGCCATTCTCCTAGGTGTTTTCATCATTTGCTGGGCTCCTTATTCTCTGTTCACATTTGTTCTTTCAATTTACAAGTCAGGTCAGCAACCTGACACTATGTATGATATCACATTTTGTCTCCAGTGGTGTAATTCCTTCATCAATCCTTTTTTGTATCCACTGTGTCACAAACATTTTCAGAAGGCTTTCTTGAAAATATTTTGTATAAGAAAGCAACCCAATCAGACAGTGTCCTCTTAAAGACAATTTTATTTTATTTATTCTAGTTTTTTTCTTTTTAATCATTTTTTTATTAATGTTCAAATACAGTTGTTTCCATTTTCCTACCACCACTTCCCACCCTCAATCCTACCCCCTATTTAGCTTTGCCCCTGGGTCCTTTATACACGTTCATTGACGACCCTTTCCCTTCTTTCCTCCATTATTTCCTCCCCAGTCCCCTCTGGTTACTGTCAGTTTGTTCTGAATTTCAATGTCTCTGGTTATATTTTGCTTGCTTGTTTGTTTTCTTGATTAGGTTCTACTTACAGGTGAGATCATGTGGTATTTGTCTTTTACTGCCTGGCTTATTTCACTTAGCATAATGCTCTCTAGTTCCATCCATGCTGTCACAAAGGGTAGGAGCTCCTTCTTTCTCTCTGCTGCGTAGAATTCCATTGTGTAAATGGACCACAGTTTTTTGATCCACTCATTGACTGATGGGCACTTAGGCTGCTTCCAGCACTTGGCTATTGTAAATTGTGCTGCTATGAACATTGAGGTGTATAGGTTCTTTTGGATTAGTGTTTTAGGATTCTTAGGGTATAATCCCAGCAGTGGAATTACTGGGTCAAAAGGCAATTCCATTTTTTGTTTTTTGAGGAAATTCCATACTGTTTTCCACAGTGGCTGCACCAGTCTGCACTCCCACCAACAATGTGCTAGGGTTCGCTTTTCTCCACAACCTCGCCAACACTTGTTTGTTGATTTGTTAATGATGGCCATTCTGACCGGTGTGAAGTGGTATCTCATTGTGGTTTTATTTGCATATCTCTGATGGTTAGTGACCCTGAGCATCCTTTCATATATCTCTAGGTCCTCTGTATGTCCTCCTTGGAGAAGTGTCTGTTCAGGCCCTTTTCCCATTTTTTAATTGAATTGTTTGTCTTACTGGTGTGGAGTTGTATTACGAGTTCTTTATATATTTTGGAGATCAAACCCTTGTCTGAGATATCATTGGCAAATACGTTTTTCCATATGGTTGATTTCCTTTCCATTTTGCCAATGTTTTCTTTAGCCGTGCAGAAGCTTTTTATTTTGATGAAGTCCCATTTGTTTATTCTTTCCTTTATGTCCCTTGCTCTAGGGTACATATCAGTGAAAATATTGCTGTGTGGGATATCTGAGATTTTCCTGCCTATGTTCTCCTCTAGGACTTTAATGGTGTCGTGACTTATGTTTAAGTCTTTTGTGCATCTTGCATTTATTTTTGTGTGTGGTGTAAGTTGGTGGTTAAAGACAATTTTATTGCTTACGTACATTTGAGACTTAATCTCACCAAAGTGAATTTTATCTGGGTTTCATCTTGCCCCTTCCACGCTACCAAAAATGTTCGTATAATTATAACACTTGAAAACTTAGAAAAAAAATCGGAACCTGGAAGTCAAGGGAAAATTATTCAGTAATAACGGTGTAATTAGAAACTCATAATAATATTTTTGTAAACTCATAGCCACAAAAGCACTGCATTTTTCTTAGTCATCACCTCTTTCTTGTTCTTTAGATCTTGATGTAACATTGATGGTAAAAGTCAAGAGTTTTTTTCTATGTTCAGTGTTTGTTACAGTATTCAGTAAATTTCCCTTTTTATTTTATAGTGATGAAAATGTGTCAAGTTTTAAAACTATTTGCTAAAATATACAATAGAAAAAGGAGCTGTGTTGCCCTCTTTCCTGGATGGGCTACTCTGTTATGCTTGGTGGACAGGTGAGCTGGGGGTTGAGCCGCCAGGAGCAGAAAGTGAGTGAGAGCCCAGAGGGCAGAGTAAAGGGCACGTGTACTTCCAAACTCAATATCCCTAATCCCAGACAAGAAGGCAGTGTGGTATGGTGGAGGAAAGAGCAGGTAACTGCAGCTGTCACAGGCCCGCAGTGAAGACATCTTGGAAGAGCTGGCAATCATAGGACGAGAGGGTGAGGGATAGGCCATGGTCACCGATGGACCGAAAAGATGACTTTCCCTATTTTTTCCTGCACTCTTCTCCAAACATCCACAGCAGCTTAAACTTGTCTGTGAAAAAATATGAATGAAGAAAGGCTAAGAGATGAGGAAAGGACTATATGATTATACCTGATGTTCCTGGTATAATCTTCACAGAACTTGTAGGTGTCCATTATTATGAATAAAATAGCTTTCTATATTTATTTGCTGTGTTTGACTCATTTGTCTACTGTCTTACATCGCAGCGCTCAAAGTGATTCACTTATTGTGCAGTTAAGTAAAGTTGTACCTTATTGATGAGTCACATTTCATTTGGGTGAAGAAAATTATTCTGATGATGTTTTGTTCTTTTTGTCATTATTAAGTTTTTTCAGCGTTCTTTGCCTATCTTTGCCATAACATTTCACTTGATTTTATAGTTAATTTCATCTCTCCTAGGAGGCTTTATCAGTGTTGTTTCTGTAACTTCTCGGAGTTCTTATATAGTTTAATCATTTCAGTATTTCTCAGATCTTTTAAACATTTGATTAATTTCAGACATTAAAATATGAAAATCTTTTAAGTACATAAGTGCTTAAAATGCACATAATTTTTAAGTACATTCTTCCTTGATTGGGTTCAAAATTGAAGATATATGTTTAAAGTTCAATAGTAATTTAAAAAATTTGAGAAATAAATGCACAACTTTTTACCAAGTTGTTACTTGTCAGCTGTT
>VMDR010014592.1:0-23338 GCA_007922815.1 Macrotus californicus | reverse complement strand
TCAGCTGCTTCCTATAGATAGATAATCATTGAATAATCCATAGACAAGTATTTATCAGGTATCAATTTTAGCCAAGATATTGTCCTAGGCACCATGAGGTATGACAAATAGCCTAAGGAATCATCTCTGACTTTGAGGAATTTACAAACTTTTTAAGATAAAATAACACAAAAACCTAAATACTATAATACTGTGAGTGAAGTTGCAAGGAAGTAAATGAGTAAATAACACAGCAAGCTAGATTGATATTGAAGATGTACATATCTGGACCTTAATCTTAGATTTGCTGTTTAGTAGCTTTGTGGAGTTAGGCAAAATCACTTATCTATCTGTGCCTCAATTTCTTTCTTCATCTGTAAAACTGGGCTAATCAGGTATAGGTGAATGGGATGCTTCTTAGGGTTGTAATAAACACCATATTAGGAGACAGACAGAAAGAAAGAGAGCGAGCCTGATATAGAAGGAACACTCCATTTCTAGTATATATAATATGTGCAGGTGTTTGTTTATGTGGAGGTTACAAGCTATTAAAAAGAAAGAGATAAACCAGACTGGAATATGGAATGTTCTAGGAGATATTGAGAAATGGTTCTTGAATTTGCCTGAAGACCAAGACAGCTTTAAATGTGAGAGGAGAAAGGAGAAAGGAGATGGAAGGACCCTAGAAGAACAGCCTTATCATCCTGCCGCCAAGACACTGCCACCAATAATGATTCCACTCTGCTAAATCTCAAATACCAGAGCAAATCACAATAATGCCAAAAACTTGTGTAGCACTAAAGACTTCATATTTATTAGTTCACTTAATCCTAACAACACTATGATGTAGTTCCGTAGTGATCAACCCATTCTACAAAGAAGAAACAGAATCTCAGAGACCTTAAATAACTTCTACAAAATTATGAAGCTAGTGATCAGCAAAGCTGGACCTTGGACCCCAGCAGTTTGGCTCCAGACTCTGGGCTCTTAACTTCTGTATTAAACTTCCTCTGGTTCATCAACTATACATTTCTCACTCTACTTAACATTTTCCCACCACCTCGCCAAATCCCAAGACACCAAACAGAAATCTCATAGGAAAGGTAAACTAATTTTATATTAGCTCAAGTTAATATTAAACCAATAAAAACATCTGAAATAGTCCCAAAGTAATGATTCTCAACCTTTAGGGGTCAGAGACTCCTCTGAAATTCAGACAATTAAGTGCGCTCTTCCAGAAAGATGTCCATACACACAAATATAAAGTGTACACAGAATTTCAGAGTCCCTGATGCCCAGGGAGGAGCCCTAAGTTGATACCCCTTGACCTCACAACTTCCCAAGCCAAATAAAGCTTCCCTCCAAGTGCAATGGTCTGGAGGTCACACCTGGAGCCAACGTCCCTCCATTAGCACAGATAATCCAGGGTGCTGGGGTGGGAGCTGCTCTGCTTACACATATATTCAAATCACAAACTTTCTCTTCAGCAATGTACACATTTGAGTTTTTGGTGAACCACCTGGTCTGAAAATGTTGATGCTTTCCTGCTGCCAATGTGCAGGGAGCAGTCTCTGGGTGGGGTTTTTTGGGAGGAAGCCTGTGTGACCAAGGGGTGCTGCTGCTGCCCTCCATACTGTCAGGTGCCTCTGGACTGGAGTGGTGAGATCCATTTCCAGTACAGGGGCCAAGATGAAAACAGAATTAATCTAACTCTGGTCCCATCCTTGAGCAGTCCTGCCCCATGTGTACTGGGCAGATCAAAAGCATAATAAATGGTTTTTCTCCCCTCATTCTAGGCTTAGCAGCAGTGTTTTTCTCCTCTCTAATTTTCTTCTAAAGCAAGAAACAAACTACAGAAAATATGGCACAATGTTAAAGAATGAGTTTAGAAGACAGACACAGGTTCAAATCCTAGCTTCACCACTTACTCAGGCAACAGCATCTCTGAACCTCTGACTTCTATTCTAGAAAGTGTAAACACTAATGTTTATATTGCAGAATAGTGAGGATTAATACACTTTAGTTTCTGGAACATAGTAAGTACTTAATGAGCAGTCACTAAAACAACTTCATAGTGTTTCTGGCTATCAAATTTCCACTGAGATTAATAGCTCCCATAGATGGGTGGTACATTTAAGTCCTTGAATATTAAGACCCATTGTGAGCTCAAGGAAATATAAAAGATTCATTAATCCCAAACCCTCTAGTCAGAAGCCATTACTGCTTCCTTAGATTTCTCACCATTGCTGGTACAGAGCTTGGTGAACAATTGAATGTTGGCAGGTACACGTAAGCCAGAAGGTACTCTGGGAGAGCCAGGGTAACCTCAAGACAGAAACAATGTTAAATCATAACTTGCTTACAGAGTGCTCTGTGCAGGGAACAGGCTTGGTCTTTGGATGTTCTGCAATCCTTTGGTTCTCTGAAAAGAGCAAGCTGTAAGGCACCTTTGGGTGGTATCTTCATCTCTTAGCTTAGAGATGAGGAAAGGCCTTGGAGAAATCAGCTGGATTTACATACATCCTGCATCTTTAAAGCAAACAAACAGAAAAGAATTTGAAGATTTACAATGACAAAATAGAACCTAGGATTGAGGAGAAGCAGATATGATGACACTAAAATGTGCCACAGTGGTAAATTTCACTCTACACTTCTTGGATAAAAAGAGAAACAGTACGTTTCATAGCTCTCATCAGAAAAACAAAACAAAACAAAACACCTGTCAATTGTAAGGAAAGTGAGAACTCTTTCCTGACACTAAATTTTGGTGGAAATTTCTCATATAGAATGAACATAAGGAAGTGGAGACATGCCAGGTACTGTTTTATAGTAAATAAATAGTTTTCATGTAACTCTGTATTACAAAAACCTGAAATAAAACACCACCACAAGAGAGATGATCAGTGAAGGGGTTCAGAACAGGCCTTCCCAAGATGTGCCATTTTGGCATGTAGATTGTTTTGAACTGAAGGAAATGGAGACCCTACATCCTCAAGAGAAACTTTTACTTTTTCCTTTTAAAAAATTTCAGTGAGAGTTATTACCAGAAATAATGTTTTATGACTTATTTGTATGGCAGGGCAAACATCTAATTACTGAACATCTGCTCTGCTCTTCTTATCATCCTGTGGAGTTACCTTCCTCCTCTCTGAGTCCCCAGGCCCTTATCTCATTCCTCGGCTAAAATAGCATATATGCTTCCTTTTACCTCTCTGTCTTGGAACTGCTCATGTCAGTGGGTTCCCATGTACAAAATTAAATTTGTTTTACTCCTGTTAATCTGTCTCATGATGATTTGATTTTAGGCCAGCCAAAGGAACTTTTGTAGGGTAAATACAAATTCTTCCTCCCCAACATCAGACAACACCAGAATGTGGAACATTCTAATGCGGCTTAGTGTCTTCAAAAAGTCAATATCATGAGAATTAAAGGTGGGGGAAAAGTGTTTAAGATTAAGAGTACTTATGCTAAAGAGACATAACCATATTCAATGCAGGAATCTTGGTTGGTAATGGAAATCACTGTAAGACATTTTGGTAATAGCCTAAGAAATTTGAACATGGAGTGATTATTGTTAGGTATGATAATGGTACTGTGGCTGAGTAAATAACAAAAAGCGTTCTTTTATTTATTCATTTATTTTTGAAGATGTACCCTGAAGTATTTAGAGGTAACTTTGAATGGTGCATATATATATATACAGATGTGAATTATATTTGACAAAATGCTAACCAGTACTGAAGTTAGGTGAAGGATACATGGGCTGGTATAGATTCTACTACATGTTTGAATATTTTTACAATAAGAAGTAAGGAAAGGAAGACAAAAGAGAAAATCTCAGAGGAGCATGCACCCTACATGTGCCAGAGAGAAAAGCCTGCAGACTACACTGAGCACACCAGGCTGAGAGGAATGAACTTGTTACGGACTGAATTATGTCTGCCCAAAAATTCATATAAGGAAGTCTTAACCCGTAGTACTTTATAATAAGACCATATTTGGAGATAAGGTCTAAAATGAGGTCATTAAGCTGGGCCCTAATCCAATCTGACTGGTATCCTTACAAGAAGAGGAAATGTGGACACAGACACACAAAAGGAAGATGATATGAAGACACAGGGATAAGACAGCAGCCATCTATAATCTAGAGAGGGCTTCAAGAAGGAATCAAATTCGCTGACAGCTTGATCTTTAACTTCTAACCTCCAGAAGAAACTGAGAAAAATAAATTTCTGTTGTTTAAACAACCCTGTATGCTGCTCTTTGTTAAGGCAATCTTAGAAAACTAATACAGAGCTTGTTGATTTGACACCGAAGCCCAGGGGTCTTTTCCCATATCCCCACCCCAGCCTTGTACCTTGGCACTGCAGTCTGGGAACTGCAGAATCCACGCTGGGCAGAGCATGACAGCAAGGCCCAGTCAACCTGGCAAAGACCTTTGTCTCTTCAGAAGGCGGTTGCCCTGAGCAGGCTGTTGGCACACACTCTTCCGGGTCCCAGAGACTGTGCCTCCGAACAGCTGCAACCCAAGTCTGACCCACGCTGGCCCTTTACCTTTCCTAAGTGCTTTCTGGTTTTTCTCTTAAAAATTAAGAAAAGGTATGTGTGTGTACACATGTGTGTATGTACACACGTGTGTTTTGGGGAAGAGCCTCTAGTAATAAAAGTCCTGTAGCTAACATCTCATTTATATTAATAAGAATTAATATTTAACAATATGCTATCATACTGATTGTCAAATAGTTAAGTAACTTCGTCCTTGTTGATAAATAGCATTATCCTCCTCCATCACCCCCGCCCCTCTCTAAAAACTCCCCATCATCCAGCAGCTACTAAGTTAATGCCTGGCATCCAAAGGCCCTCCAGAACCAGCTCCAGCACAGGCTGCCCTCCATTCCAGTAAGAAGTATGCTGTCCCTGCCCATACTTGTTGCTACATACTTGTCAAGTTCATCCCTGCTTACTATGATCCCAGCACCATCCTCTAAATTTTTTACATTATTTGGAGTTATATTCACAACCCCACAGCATATACAATTAGTAATTCCTTTTATATAGGAAGAAACTGAGGCTCAGAGAAATTAAGTAATTAGTTCAAGGTCATGGGCAGAGTTTGTAACCACTGCTCCATATTTTCTGGCTGTACCCACTGGAATTGGTATGTCAGACTTCTTTTCTCCTTAGGAGAAGAAAGAACAGAGGAGCCAGAATAATTTGGAGGTTGTAGCCCCAAGTTCTAGGGAGCATGGGTGTTCTCAGGGCTCCCTTTTTCTGTGGTAACATCTCCCCATATAAAGACATTTCACAAAGTACAAGCAGTCCTGCAAGCAGACAACTTTTTAAGGCTGCACGATGGTTCTGGGCCCTCCTCACTGTGGGAACTGCAGAAACTCAAGAGGACGCCTCACCTGCAGCCGTGGTACCCCTTGGAGGGCAATACTGTGCTAAGCAGGTGGGTGTGACCCATTTTAATTTTTCAAAGTAGTGGCAAAAGACTGCATAGCTGTCTGAGGAACACTTGGACATTCTTTTGGCCCTGAGAGTTTTGCCGCAGGAACATTGCACTCAAATTCCGAACAGTGTCCTGCCCACTTACTGGCCCCCGGTGCTTCTGACCTTGCAATACACAGAGGCCCACCTCCATCCACCCTGATTTCCCGGTGACCTTTTAACTTTGTTTTTACCTTTCCCATGGTGTTTGACTCCTGTGTGACCGGAAGACTCTATAACCCTAAAAATTAGTCCTGCTAACCAGCTGGCCTGGGCACAATAGCACCGGGAAAGCAAAGTCATGGGACTGAAACCTATTCAGGAGAGGAGCAGCTGGCAGCTAGAAAACAGAAGGGGACAGAAAGGAAGGCCAATTTCTACCTCCCACAGGGCTGGGGATTTCAGAACAAGAGTCACTCAATCTGCTGAAGATCCCTGCCCTGTCCTAGTGAAGGCAGTGATGCTTACCACAGCCCCAACATCTGTCCCAGCAGGGCTCCGGAGAGCAAGCCCCCTGGCTGGAGCTTTGAGATGGAAAGCAGTGGAGAGAGGGGGTGGGCAGGACCACAGTGGCTTTGGCTGTTGTCCTAATGCCACTCCCTAGTTAAACACCAAAGTATTTCTGAGGGCATATGTTATTGTTAAACAATTTTATTCACTTGTGATTTTTGTCTTATTAAAAAATGTTCAGTTAGAGTTGACATTCAATATTATATTAGTGGCAGATATATATTTCATGTCTTTTTGAAAATAGCCATTCTAACAGGTTTGAGGTGATAGTTCATTGTGGTTGTGATTTGCATGTCCCTAAGTCGTTTATGGTCATGGATGAAAACTGAACACTCAGCGGTGAGCAAGTTGTAGTTTATACAGATATCGAATTGTCAGGTTGTACACCTGAAACTCACATAATGCTCTGAACCAATGTCAGCTCAGTTTTTTAAAATAAAAAATATTAATTTAAAAATTTCACAATATATTTTTATTGAAAAAACAGAAAAATAAAAAGAAGAAAGTTGCCCATAATATAACTAGGACATAACCACTTTTCACACACAAAAAACTAGATACTACTATACATATCCTCAACAATGGATTATGAGTATCCACATCAGCAGAGCCACTTCTACCACTGCCTTCTCATCACGGCAGTGTGTTTCATTATGTGGATAAAAGGTAATGGTTTAAACCAATCCCCCAGTGTTGTGCATTTGGATTGTTTCTGATGAAATTTAAGTTATTTTATGAAGTGGCAGATGAGACTAGAGGAGGTGATGTTGCAGCCTTCTACAGTTCTCAACCGCCTCTCCACCCCAGCCTGACTCTGCATTTCTACATTGTGCTCCCTCACACTCACCTCAGGGTGTTTCCGGAGGTTTTCCTGGCTCAGCCCTGTCCAGAAACATGTGTTGTAGGGGTCAAAGCATCATCTCTTACTTGGGCTTCCCCCTCCTACTCTTCGGAGATAACAGATCACAAAGAAGATAGCTTCAGCTAAATCTTGTTTCTAACATATTGTGTTTTATTACTGTTGACTTCCCAATTGCACTGGTGAAATAGTCTACCCAGCTTCGAGTTTCTGCCTGTTTAGACAAAAGGCCCTGGAACTGGCAGGCAGAGGGTTAAAGTGCTCCTGCAGTGAGAGAGGCCTGAGACAAGATAGGAAGAGATGCCAAGTAAGGAACAAACACAGAGGTTTGCGCATAGGTAGGCGTGAGGAACTTTCACAAGGAGACAAAAGTTGTATCCTACACACATCAGACTGAGAGAACCAAGGACTAAATAAATACAGGCATCTATTTTGCCCCAAAAGGAGAAATACTATTGTCAGAGGTGTCCTGAGGGTGTAAAACCAGCGTTGGGCTGAGATTATGTTTTCAGAAATATATTTTACACCACTGCAATCTTCATTTTTCCTGGTTTCCATGATACTGCTTTAAGGTCTCTTCCTGTTCTCATTTCCTCATTGTGACATCAAGAACACCCTTGAAACAACCATGTGCCTCAAATGATTTAGAAACACCTTCTGAGGAAAAAAGAAGCAAGGTAGAGGCCAGAGGAGGCCGCTCCTGATATTGGCAGTTAAAGGGAAGTGGGATGAAGGGGAGGAGCCAGCCTCTTCTCTGTGCAGGGAGTGCCAGAACAGAACAGCCACACCCTGGATTTCCCTGTTCCCTTCTCTTAATAGAATCCACCCTCTCCAAATTGCCCAGACTTGAAAGCCCAAACCCTGTTTGTCTCCTCTTTCCTCTTCTTTCACATCTAGGCTCTTGTCAAGTTCTGCAAGCTCTTTCTTTCCAAACACTTTCCCACACCCATTTCTTCCTTCCCATTATAACAGCAGCTGCCCTAACTCAGGTGTTTTCCTCACATTTGAACTAGAAGCCTTCTATTTGTCCTCATCTTCCACACTCACCTCCTTAACTCCTCCCAGCCCGTTCTTACTGACAAAATTAGTGTCCCTGATGATTTGCGTTATGCTGCCCTCCTGCTAGAAAATTCTCAGTGTGACCCCATGGCCAGTCAGGAAAAGCCTGCCACAATTAGGCTCTGTCCTGCTCACCCTCCCTTTTCTCACCTGACTGCTTCCACCCACCTCCTAAACATGCAAAGTGATCCAGTCTTCCCTGGAATGCTCACCTTTCCCTGACCCTCACCCCCAGAAATGCCTAGTCTTTCTTATCTTTATCTCTGGAATCAGAATGACCATTCAAAGTGAATCTGCATGAATCTTCCTCTTATCTCTCAACCATAAGAAAGCACTCCTCTTCTATGGCTTTATTCTTCGTACCTTTCACACTGTCTTATACTTTTTTCCTTTTCTTTTCTTTTTTCTTTTCTTTTCTTTTCTCTTCTTTTCTTTCCTTTCCTTTCCTTTCCTTTTCTTTTCTCTTTTCTTTCCTTTTCTTTTCTTTTTGAAAGAGAGGGAGAGAAACACCAATGTGTGGTTGATTCTTGTGCCCCGACCCCCCGCTGGGGACCTGGCCAGCAACCCAGACATGTGTTCTGACTGGGAATCAAACCCGAGACCCTTTGGTTCACAGGCTGGTGCTCAATCCACTGAGCCACACCAGCGAGGGCTGCCCTGTATTTTATTATCTGATTAATATTTTCTCTCTCCTATTGGGTTACATTTCCTGAAGAGTGGAGGCTGACTTCTGCTGGTCATTGTGTTGCCTGCAGCCCCAGGAAATTCTGAGTTTATGTGAGCCGGCTTGGTCATTACCAGCAATCATGCTGGCAGCACCATGGGATACAGGGCACACTTGAAGACATGCTCACTGACCCTGAAAGGCTCAGAGTCTTTCCCAGCTCCTGGATTACCAGGCATAGAGCAAATGCCTACAGCTTGCCAAGGGAACTTAGGCTTGTGTGATGGGTTAATTGTGTCCCCGCAAAATTCTCATGTTTATGTCCTAAATCCCAGTTCCTCAGCATGTGACCTTATTTGCACATAAGGTCTTTAGCAAGGTAATCAAGTTATATGTGGTCATTAGGGTGAACCCTAATCCAATTTGATTGTGATCCTCATAAAAAAGGACATGTGGACCCAGAGACAAAACTGCATAAAGTGAAAATGTGAAGACACAGGAAGGACATGACTTACAAGCCAAGGAAGTGCAGAGGCTGCCAGAAGCTAGAAAAGAGGCCTGGAATAGATCTTTCCCTCACAGCTCTTAGAAGAAACCAGCGAGCGCACTGACACCTTGATTTCTGACTTCCAGCCTCCAGACTGTGAGACAATAAATCTCTGTTGTTCTAAGCCACGCAATTTGTGGTGCTTTCTTAGGGAAGCCCTAGCAGTACAGCTGGGTTCTTGAAAAACACGGGGAGGGCAAAGCCAAGTCTTAGAAATGCTGTGGGCAGGGCAGCAATTAGCCCAAGCCAGCAAGCTGAGCAGAAATGGCTTTTTGCCCCCCACCCCCGCCCAGGGTGAAGGCCCCAGTTAGCTCTCCTGACAGAGCTGTCTGAAGAAAGTGTTTTGATTCTGGATTTGGGCAGGGGAGGGTGGCAGCAGGGTTGAGGGTGGGAGTGAGGAGGTGGGGAGGGACAGGAAACTCACCAAAGGGCAGACCATCCTTCCAGGCTCTAGGTATTCCTAGCAAAACTCTTGAAATCTAAAAAAAAAAAAAGGAAGGAAGGATCTCATAAGCTCTTCAGAGATACCTTGCCCTGTCTTGGAGACGCCTCCCTAATTACCACCTTCCACTGTGGCTCCTGGTGCGTCCCTCCTCCTTAGCAGGAGAGCCAGGGATGTGGAAATACTTCTCCTCCTGACTCAAAGGGGTGTTTTCTAAACCTTCCTTACCCAAAATATGTCCTCCCACTTCTGGGGAGCCCCAACAGACATACTAATTATATTAAGATTAATTCCATATAATTAGGTTAGCTAAGTGTAAGGGCTCACCATTAGCAGACAGGAGAACTAAGGCTTGAGGAGCTTCACATGAAGGCTGGCTGCTGGTGGGAAAGAAGCCAGAGCTTCTGCCTCCCTGGAGTCAGCCCCAAAACCTCCTGTGGTGAAGGCACTAGGCAAGGAAAAGCAGGAGGAAAGCATGAGGGTGTGACCGAGCAGTGAATCTGGGACCCAGGGCTATGGTACAACCACCACTATAACAGTGAACACTCATGCACCAGGCCCTTGGTGTGAACACTCTAAACCTACACAGCCCAGGACAGCAGCCACTTGGCCACATGAAATGTGCTAGTCCAAACTGAGATAGGTATTAAGTGTAAATTACACAGTAGACTTCAAAGACTTAGTATGAGAAAAGAAATATAAAATATCTCATTAATACTTTTAAAATATTAAAGGGCTCAATTTCCGCAGATGGAAATTGGTAATAATAGAACATCTCATAACAGAGTTGTCATGAGAAGGAAATAGGATGATGTATTTGAAAGTGCTGAATAAATGTTTGTGTGTTAATCATTGAAAAGAGAGTGAGAGGTCTTTAGATCCAGAAATATGCCTCTCCTCCCCTTTCTTGTCATTTCCCAGGCTGCTACATTAATGATTTGTCCATGGGCCACCTCCCCTGGGAAGAACATCAAAGACAGCAAAAGTGGCTGTGCTCTCCCAGGGAGGCTGCCTCCCTGGGGTCACAGCCCATTTCTCACCATGAAGAATTGAGCCAGAGCCACAAAACCAAACAGATTCCCACAGTGTCAGGCCAGCGCCGGGCAGAAATCCTAGAGGTGAAGGCCATCTGGGCTCCTCTTCTCACCCTACCCCACTAGGGTCAGGATTTCATGTGCACAGGCCCCCAAGATGCACAGAAACAGACCTTCAGGAGCAAACTCACCCCTCTCCCAGAGATGACCTTCACTGTGTCAGGACAGAACCCTCCAAACCCTGTCCAGTGCCACTAAGCTCTGCATTATATTCCATAAGAATGGCATGCCTGGTGTTGTGCCCAGGGTGTCCTTGAGTCAAAGCGGATTTCTCCCTTCCGGATTTCTCCCTTCCTCCTCCAGTCCTACACTGGCCCAGGCAAACCTGAGATACGGGTGAGGAGTGTTTTGAGAGCTCTCTTGTCCCTTTCTTCCCCTCTTTCTAGTAATTCCAGGCAGGAGCCTGCCCTGAATCCTAGTCTTCCTCAGTTGCAGCTCCACTGGGAAGGAGATCTGAACTGAATGAGGAGCCCTTCCAGCATTCTGCCCTGGCCTCTATCCTTTCCTTAGTACACTCAGTTGGTGTTTCTATCTGTCATTCTTAACTTGTGTGTGGTGATCAGTAAATGTTTGTTGAGTGAATGAATGAATAGGTAGGTCTCTGCCAAGATCTTTGCTAAAAATGGTTTCCCACAGAGATGGTTGTATTTTAATGGAAGCTTCTTTAAAACAAAAATGACTTCAAGCCCTGGCTGGTGTGGCTCAGTCGATTGAGCGCCAGCGGGCGAACCAAAAGGTCACTGGTTTGATTCCCTATCAGGGCACATGCCTGGGTTGCAGGTCAGGCCCCTAGTCAGAAGCATGTGGGAGGCAACCAATTGATGTATCTCTCAAACACTGATGTTTCTCTCCCTCTGTTTCTCCCTCCCTTCCCATATCTCTAAAAGTAAATAAAATATTATTTAAAAAATGACTTCGACAACCAAAGGATTGATCTCTCTACTGATGGCATACCCATTTGTAAGCCTTAGGAAAAAGAGGCTTTTCAATTTTTGTAAGAGAATGCCAAGTAGGCAACGCCCTACTGTTGACACTTGCCCCAGTCTCCCTGTGCAGCATTTCAGGTGGACAGACTAAGGCTCTTGGAGGCGACTTTTTCCAGTTGCATTCCCTAGCAGAATTGTCACACATCTGGAATCTGTGACAAGGCTGACTTTTCTCACATCTGCACCCTAAATTTCAATATCTAGGCCTTAAGAAACATGGTCTGGGTTATCCTCCCCACCCCCCACACCCAAAGGACCCTCACCTCCTGATTAATCAGCATGGGCCTTTTCCATGTCTCCTATTTCTGAATGTTTATGAACAACATCATTTCTCAGCAGGGCTGAGACTGGGGTGAGGCCAGTGGGGCACTCAGCTCAGGTGCAAACTTTAAGTAGGCACTGAAAACTCAGTAGTCAAGATAAATAATATTTTGATGTAATCATTTTAAAGATAAAAATTTATGCAAAACAATCTAAGATGAACAACATATCAAAAAAGTTTAAAGATTGCATTAAAATATTATTAATCTTGTTTACTGAGGTTTTTTTGGCACCCCTTTCAATGTTGGGCTGAGAAAGTACCTCACTCAATTGTAGTCTCAGTCTCCCAAGTATAGGAGTTCCTAATTTCAGCTCGATCTCTAACTGGTGCTGGCTTTAGCAACGACTTTAATTTGTGAGAATCAACTTGCAAGAGGTTGATAGGATGGTGACTGGTCTGGAGCACAGCTAGCTGGGGGCCCTTTTACTTATTTCAGAAAGCTTTGCAAACAGGTAGGCAGGGGGCCAAGTCTATTGTTCCAAAGTTTCCAAAGGCCTTGAAAGGCCCTTGGGCTCTGGTCTGGTGATCAGAGGTGTAAGGGTTTCTGAACAATCCAAGGCCTTTGATATGGTTGCCAACACACATTTTTCATTCTGGGAGCAATGCCACCAGGACCACAACCACCCTCCCCCACCTAAGAGAGGAAGTGTGTGCTGGTTGTGGGGGGGGCAGGTCTTGTGAGGACAAGGGTCAGAAGGATAGGAGTCCTGTCCTTTCTCATCCTATCTATGGGCCCTCTTCCCTCTGGTACCCTCTTGCACTTTCAACACCTGTACTTGTTTTGTCCCTCTTGTCCTCCTTTTCCAAAGCCAACACTCATCTCGGTTCCTCCTTACAGAGAAGCTGTCCCTAGCACTAGTTCAGATTTTGGCCCTGCTCTGTCATTTCCTGGCCCCACAGTAGTTTCTATTTTCAGAAAATACAAAAGAGAGAGAGCTATCTTATCATGGAGGTGGGAAGACACAACTTCAAGTTTCTTCCCCAAATGATGCCTTGAGGATGTTCTTCAGAAGAATCAACATACCAAATTTATTGGCAGTGTCCTTCTGGGGGAACGCACCATCTGAGGATACCCTCCCCCCAAGAAAGATAGGTGTCTAGGCTCCATAGGCTGCTGTTATGAAAGATTGCAGGTGAACCAAAGGGAGTTTCCCACTACGCAAACTGTTTTTTCCACTTCCTGTTCTTTGCTATTTTGCTTTGTTCTGGTGTTAAACCACGGAGTTCCGGAATCAGATGAAACTTCTCATAGTGAAGGCCTACCAATAAGGTCTCCATCAATCCCATAACCTGGTGACTAAACTAGATTTCATGATATCAATCAAAAGACAGTCTTTGCAATGGCCAAACTCACTGTTCTGTATCAGGTCTTTGCTATTGAGCCTGGATCTCTTGGGATTTCTCTTCCTAATGCTGACCTGTGCATTTTTTTTCTGGGAAAGTATCTTCTGGATTTTACTTCAGCCCTCACAATTCCCTAGGAATGACTAGGGGCCTCTTTCCCTGTCAGCTGGCCCTTGTGAGGAAGCAGGAAAACATGTCCAGTGGCTGAGACTGGGAGAACCCCAGTGGACAACAGTCTGACAGTAGATCAGCTGTTATCACACTCAGAAAAGGAAGTGTGAGCGTGTTATGTTGCTGTGGAAACCAAAGGCAACAGAGCTGCAAACCTCAGAAGGCAGAGCTCATTAAACAAGAGGGAGTTTCAAGCCCTCTGGGTCCCCCAGGGACTGGGCCTAGCTCAATTAGGGGAAAAGTCAGCATTCAAAAGCCCTCAATGACGCAGAGGAAGCCAGGGGAAACAGTCAATGGCTAGTCATCGTTGATTCACAGTCTCAGAGCATTAGAACCGGAATGAGTTGAGGAGAGCTGCCAGGCCTCACTTTACTGAGAAAGGTATGTGCAATCGGAAGGTACTGGATCAAGGTTCTGCTGCCAGTGAGCGTCAGAGCCGGATCCACCACCCTATGGCCTTCTGTTTGTACAGCCTTAAGTTTGCAAACACTCTGATGGGCTCTAATTTCATCTGACCCTGAACCAAGAACAAATATTTATCCTTCAATGGAGTGGCCAAATAAGGACTGCCAGTTTTCTCTTCTGGGAGGAGAATACTTTTCTAATGGAATTCTTATTAGGGTTCAATGAGTTAATAGTTTGGGGATTCAAGTGGATATAATAAAGGGCACCTCTCATGTAAGGGTGTCCAACCTTTTGGCATCCCTGGGCCACACTGGAAGAAGAAGAAGTATGTCTTGGGCTACACATTAAATACACAAGCACTAACGAAAACTGATGAGCAAAATAAAAGGTCTTAAGTAAATGTACGATTTTGTGTTGGGCCTCATTCATAGCCATCCTGGGCCTCATGTGGCCCGCGGGCTACGGGTTGGATACCCCTGCCAGAATTCTAAGTAATTAAGGATGGGCAATGAACAGTATCAGAATATCAACTTTATCACTTACAAATTTTATAGTGGAGACAGTGGTTTATATTTGTGGGTGAGTGAACCCCAGAATTAGAAAGGGCAGCTAGGCAGGTAGGGCAGGACTTCCAAATGGGAGCTGTCCCTGGAACCATGCATTGTGGGGAAACAGAGCCAATTGCATGCTTGGCTGCCAAGAAGAGAATAAGAGAGGCTGAGCAAAGCATTTGGGTTTCTACCCCATACTCACCATTGAAGAGTTGCTCCTTCTCCCCTTCCCAGCCCCTTGTCCCTCCCCTCTCCTGAGAGAAGTAAGTCATGAAGGAAGGAGAGGTCAGAAATCTCCCACATGGAAGAAAACATTAGGGGTGATGAAGAATTTGTTTCACCCTAATAAATACCTGTAAAGCACTTAGCTTGTGGTACAATAAATAGTAAGTGATCAACAAAAGTTAGCTGTTACTATTACAGTTCTGGCTATAGCCTATTAATGACGCCAGAGACTTCTTCACCTTCATCAGTGTGACTTCTCTAACTGCGTTTGCCCTTATCGGGTATGTGATCTCAGCATGTTATTTAAGCTCCCTAAGCCTCAGTGTCCTCTTCTGTACCAATAATAGTACCCACCCTATAACTGGAAGGACTACATGATTTAAGTGTAAAGAGCTTAGCATGATGCCTAGAACATAGTAAATATTCAATGAATGGTGATTATTGCTATTATAAAAAGAAGTTCGAACTCTAGAGCAAAATAAATGCAAAATTAAAACGGAGACATAATTGATTTAGAAGAGGCATGTAAAAGAAAGGCTTTGCATGCCATTAGAATTAGAGCGACGGCTTCCATTAGATCCACGGTTTAGATGCCTTTTCCCATTATTGTGCATAAAATAAGAAGAAACTCTCCGTTTGGTGTTCCCTGTGGGAAGATGATGACATTCTTGAGGCTGCAAGCTCCGTGGGAAAAGATAACTAAGTGTTGTTTAATGTGTGGACCAAAACGGCTTGAGCCAGTCGCACAATCTAAGTTCCACTGTCTGAGCTCCAGGAAGATAGAAAACTGAGGTTACCTGCCTCACTGCTTTGTCTTTAGCACCTACCCATGGTGTCTGGCACATAGCACACATTTATTAATTGTTTGCTGAATAAGCGAATGGAGCAGGTTGCTCTCCATTACCAGCGATAGGGAGATGAGGTCTAAAAGGACGTGGTCTGATTCCTTTTCTAGATCTAAAGCATGCTGAAGAGAATCTGTATAAGCTCTGGCTTTGGTCTTGCTTAGGGAAAGCAGGAGGGATGATGAAATAACCCACAGAAATATAGATTGTTTTTTTCTTCCAAAGCCCAGTGAGTGTCATTTTGAATACAGGAACTTCATATATTCATGGTACAGACTCCCTATGAAAAGTGAGATAAGAAAGCGTGAAAGATATATTGTAATGTCTTAGCAATTAGGATAAACTATAGAAATAGCCCACTTTGAGACAGGGATGGATGAATGGCCCTGGCAGATTTAATCATATTTCATCCTAAAGTCTCAGACACCCAAAGAAGCTACAAGCACACTTTATGTAATAGCAAAAGCCTGGAAACAACACAAATGCTCACCTATAGGGAGCACATACACAACGGAGTATTGTAAGTGAAAAAAGCAAAGTGCAGAAGTGTGTAGAGCATGCCATTATTATCTAAGAAGAGGAAACACAACTACTTATACATAGTTGCCCTTTTGGAAAATGGAAATATAAACCAAACATTAGTAAAAAGGTTATCCATTAGTAAAAGGTTTACCATTAGTAAATGGTTATCTATAAGAAAATGGGAAGCTAGAGTGAAGCAGAGAAAAATGGAAGCTAGACTTGACTTTTCTGCATGTGTACTTCATTTTATAAATTTGACTTTGGAACCATGCATATGTTTTAAATAATTATAAACAAAATTTAATAAAGATGGGTTAAAAAAGAAACTCCTAAAATTGAAAGCAAATAAAAGAAATGAACCTAATTGTGTACTGAATTAGTGACAACTATACAGAGAGAAATTATTTCTAATAATTTTTAAATCTAGAACGCTGACTATATTCCTACTATGATATATACTAAAGAGAAAAAGGAAATGTGTATTAGTGTGCTAGGGATGCTATAACAAAGTACCACACACTGGCTGGCTTACACAACAGAAGTTCATTGCCTCACAGTTCTAGCGGCTAGAAGCCTAAGATCATGGAGTCAGCAGGGTTGGGTCAAGGCCTCCACATTGTCTTTTCTCTGTGCACGTTTGTGTCCTAATTGCCTCTTCTGATAAGGACACTGGTCATCAAGGATGAGGACCCACCCTAAGGACCTCACTTAACCTTAATTACCTCTTTGAAGACTCTCTCCAAATATAGTCACATTCTGAGGTATTTCAACATATTTAACTTGAGGGGACTCAGTAGCCGATAACAAAGTATAAAGAAATTTAAAACTATTTCTGTGCTGCAGTAGTAATATTGGTATTGAGGCACACATACTTGTGTGTGTGAATTTTATCTGCAGCCAAGACCCCAGACATCATGAAGCAAAGATAAGCCATACTTGTTTCCCTTCCCAAATTCCTGAACTCTAAAATCATGAGCAAAATTAAAAAGTTCTTTAAGCTGCTGAGTTAGGTGATAATTTGTTATGCAACAATAGTAACCAGACAGAGAGGCATTTTGTGTCCCCCTTCCAAAAAAGGGTGGGGGTGCTAAATCTTATCAAAACTCTAGATACATAATTCTACCTAACAGTTTGCAGGATTAAAGAATGTATTACAGGAACATAACGCCACAAAAATATAATCAGAAAATTCCAGAATGTAGAAATCTCTGCAGGACAAATGGCTTTTTCAACAGCAAAAACAAAAGATTGCAAGAAGAAAAAAAGGGGGAGTGGAGTTTGTAGGTTAAAAGGTTTGTAAGACAAATCAACCATGCAAACCTGACATGTGAGCTTTGTTTGGATCCTGATTTAGACAAATCAAAACAAAAATATTATTTATGGTACAACTGAAATTATTGGGATCCTAACTTCATATCGATGGTATTAAAATTATGGTTAATCCTTTTAAGTTTGATAATGTTGTTGTAATTATATGTTAAAGATATAGATGCTGAAGGATATAGATGAAATGATATACTATTTAGATTTTTTTTTCAGAATAATCATAAGGCTCCAGAAATGGATCGGTTATGGTACTGCCTCCTTGAAGTTCATGGTCTAGTGGCAAAGAAAGCGTGTGTAAAAATGAAATATAAGAAGAAAAAAATGTCAAATATCACAAAAAAGGAATAGGCTGACCGTCTAGAACAAGATTCAGTGAAGAGTTTATCTTTGCAGAATCCATTCCCACCTGACAACGACTTACACGCTTTACTAAATATGTAACCCTCAGCCTCCCAGAGCCTAGCATAATATAGGTTTGAACTTATGCACAAAATATGACCTCAAACTATTTGAAAAACTCTATGTGTTATGATGGCTGCAACTTTCTCAACATTACACAGGAGGGTCGACTTCATGAATCTACTTTATGTTTTTGTCAGCTCAGGCTGCCATAAAAAAATACCATAGGCTGGGGACCTTAAACAGATATTTGTTTCTCACAGTTCTGGAGGGTGGAAAGTCCAAGATCAAGGTGTCAGCTGATTCAGTTCCTGATGACAGCCCTCTTTCTTGCTCCTAGATAGCAGCCTTCTGGCTGTGTCCTCCCATGGAGAAAGTACCTTGGTGTCTCTTCTCTAATCCCCACACAAGGGCCCCATCCTCATGATCTCACCTAACCCTAATTATCTACTAAAGGCTCTATCTCCAAATATCTTCACATTGAGGCTTAGGCCTTTAACCTATAGGTTTTGGGGTGTCACAATCACTCCATAGCAATGGTCTACTTGAGTGAATCCTCAAGGTGTGGGACACAGTCCCAACTGCATCAGAATCAATTGTTGAACTCTTAAAAATAACTCAGTATCAGAAACCTTGCCCCAGACTCAGTAGGTTTGAGCTAAGCCCTGGCTTCTGACTTTTTAAATATCTTCCTGGTCATTCTCATGAGCATTGCATGTGAGAACCACTGACTGAGAAATGTCCAGTCCATTAGGGGTGGCCACACCGTGGAGGAGGGTCAACTTAAACATTAAATTTCACAAGACATTTTCATCCCCCTGTTTCTACTTTCTACTTTGGATTTTGAATTTATTTTGCATTTCTTTTGTTTTTGTAGTTCAAGGACTGCTCACTGACACACCTCTTCACTCTGGGTCATGGCACCAAGCCTTCTGTCCTTGACCAGATACTAATACTTCCACTTATCGTAATCTCGCACATCTGAACATATTCACTATTTTGTAGTCATCTGAGTTAATCTAACTTAGACATGCAGTATTTTCTTTGGCTGAAGCACTTTAGAAAGCAGCATGAAGTTCTGGTGTTTTAATTTTTTTTTTTCTTCCCAGAATGAGAAAACTCTTCTTCAACACAGGACTTTTGTATTTTCTTTCCTGGTCTTATAACTTCATTTAACACCTTTGCACCAATCCAAGAAAAATAAAGTTTTCTAGACTGTTTCAAGGAGTTACGTACATGGTTTATTAGAATATAAATTCCTTATAAAATTGTGGCTTTGCTTTAATTCACTAAAATGTACAACACATTTTATGTGATTAATTTTCAAAATACTTCTGAGTCTTGGAATGGGCTTCAAGATTCAACAATTAACTATTGATTACCTGCAAGCTACTTTTTAAGGTTGTTGACATTTGCCTCTTCCCCCTATCTTGCTGTTGCCTGCAGTATGTGTGGCTTTCCTGCTTCCAACCACCAGCTGAAAATGAGTGAGTGCCCTGTCCCATGTGTGCCAGGCACAGTGAATGACAGCATAAAAGGGAAATATACATTCTCTACCTTCAAGATTAAAATGCAAATGAGGAGATAAATCACAAGATTATAAAACAGTTTAAGTTTTGAGCATGTTCCACGTTTTTGTATATATAGCAATGACCATGTTCCAAGTTTTCCCTTTATTCAAACCTATGTCAGTCTGCCAGCTTAACTGACTAAATAGAGTGATTTGTCGTCTTTGTTCCTCTTTGGCCGAGTGTGGGCTATCAGAGAAGGCAATCTGGCATTTTCTCAGGGGCCTATGAAATAACCTCAGCTTTGTATAAATTTTAAGGAAAGAAAAGGGAGTAGCCATGGTCTGTGTCACTGAACCGTCTGCTCAAAGCTTAGGCATCACTGGAGCACTTGGCTGAGAGAGGATTCGCCTGCCAAGCAGTGCTTGGAACAAGCTGCTGTCAGGAACATTGTCCACCCTCCTCCCTTCTCTCTCACTTCAGTCATTGCTGTTATATAAGCTCAGTCACTTTTTCCCTTCAAGCTCAAGTTTGCTTATCTGGGCAGTACCTCTTTCCAGTGGGCCAGCCTTTTTTAACCTCTACATTGTAAAGTCTACAGTGAGCTTCGTCACAGATGCAGGTTCGTGATTCACCTTGTGTTCTGACCAAAGGATCCTTACTCTTATGTACATACCTTTTAAAGCAATATTTTGTAATTTTCAGACTCTAAGAAAGCAAAAGCATACCCCAGGGCCCAGAGAGAGGCTATATGACAGCTGGCTAATTAAGTTTTTTCTTTGTTTTAAATAGCTAGCTTGTCCCACCACTTCAAAACACTGACTTTAATTCTCAGCACTTCTTTTCTTACAGTCGCCAAATGTACAACATCATAGGACAGCAAGTTCTGCATCCTTAGTCCTGTGGTCTGGCTCTGAGTCTGTGATGCCCCCAAAGGGCACATTTCATTTTAAACCCTCTGCACCCTTCTCTTACTCAATCAAGACATAGAAATAAAGTAAAATAACTGTTCTATACTTACTGAATTCCTCTTGGGAAGAGAATTACAAATGGTAAGCAAATTAATGTCCCAAGAAACATATCTTAAAGGGCACAGCTGGACTCCTGAAAATTTGCCACCTAGCCTGCCAGGCAGAACTATTCAATGAGTTCTTCATGTGATCACACGTGCCTTGTCCACTAAGTGCCTCTTGGGACCTCTTTTGATTGTAAGTCAAATTTTTATGGAATCCAGGAGTTCTATTTGCTTAGTCCTGCTAGAAATCCAGGATCTCTGACTTTCTTACTGCTTAGATGTTTTTTTTTTACCCTATGTCACTAAGATGAGTGGTGTGACCAGTATCTTTGGGAAGTGAATGTTTGGTCTGGTTATCTTGTTGTCCTGACAGGATTTAAACTTATTTTACCTTAAAAAAAATCAGTCAAAATCATGTATGATTACAAAATTATGTAATCAATTGTATGATTACATTTCTATGAAATGTGCAGAATAGGTACTGGTAAATACATAGGGACAGAAAGTAGATTGGTGGTTGCCTAGGGTCTGTGGAGTTTGGGGAAGGGGGGTAGGAATTGGAGTGGCTTTTTGAGGGTATGGGGTTTCTTTCAGGGGTGATGAAATGTTCTAAAACTGTTTGTGGTGATGGTTACATCACTCTGTGAATATGCTAAAAACCACTGAGTTGTACATTTTAAATGGGTGAATTGTATGAAATGTGAATTACATTTCAATGAAGCTATTATTTTTCAAAAAGTCAGAAAATGTACAGCCAACACTGAAGAGGGTATGTATATGAATTTTTCCAGTGCGGGAAACAAACCATCTTCTGTCACTGAAATGAAAGTGTCTGGTCTCTTATCCTATCTACCCTTGCTACATACACAGTTTCTTTTGGGAGCCTTTTAATAGTCTTGTTATAGTTAGTGAGCAACAGCAAGGCCTTGGTTACAGCTTACCCTTGTTTTCAATCAACAATAAACATGACTAATGTCACCGTGGCTCAACTCAACCACACATGGATTCAGGAAGTTTTGGGCATGTGCTTGGGGCAAGTGGGCTGACCAGCTAGATATTTGGCTCCTTAGAGAGACAGTGGTTGGCTAAACTTGGGATCCAGGGCCAAGATGTTGATGAAGCCTAGGAAAATGTCTTCACCTGACCTGGGGGTAGAAGAAACCCTGAAGGAAAAAAAGAGTTCTCTGGGTTGGCCTGGACATGCAGTCTTGGAATTCATGAGAAGAACAGATTTTGAGTCCAACACTCCCCTAATTAACTTCTAGCCTGAATCCCTCTTCTTCCTCACCCTCTGCCATCAGTAACCTCCAAGGGAAACCATACCAGGTCAGGGGTGGGGGAGAGGACAGGAAAGTTAGAGGAACCTGTGATGAAGTGACTGCCTTGAAATAAGGTAAAGTAAAACTGGAGGCAGGATGCAGCACAAGAACAAGAATATGAGACAATTCTCCATTGTCCCTTAGTAACAAGGCTTTGGGAGGGTTAATTCTATGTGTCAACTTGGCTGGACCACAGCACCCAGATATGTAGTCAAATATTATTCTGGATGTTTCTTTCTGTAAGGGTGTTTTTGGATAAGATTTACATTAAATCAGGGATTTTGAATAAAGCAGATGTCCTCCGTAATGTGGGGAAGCCTACCCAATCAGCTGAAGGCCTGAATAGAACAAAAAACTTACCCAAAGCAAGAGGGAATTCTGCCAATAGATGACCTGTGGACTTCATCTGCAACATCAGCTCCTCCTGGCTTGCTAGCAGAACCTGTGGACTCAGACTGCAAATGTTCCCTAAGTCTCCAGTCTGCCATCTTCCCCCATCAGATTTTGGACCTGCCAAGCCTCCCAAATGACACGAGCCAATTCCTTAAAATAAACCGCTTTCATTACATATACACATTTTATTAGTTCTATTTATCTGGAGTACCCTGACTAATAAAGGCCCACACTTTCACTTCTCCCTCTTCAAGGATGACACTTGGAGCAGACGAAAGGAAACACAGCTCCTGTCTCACCAAAAGGAGACTAGAGGACAGCAAACCAGGGCCAGAAGCTGAGGCCTCGGTGTGGCAACTTAGTAAACACAGCTGGTGGAAAGCCATGGGAGAAAATGAGGCCTTCAACTTACAAAAAGGGATTCAGAGGTGTTCAGGGATGGTGTAACTTGGAGAAACATGGGTTCACTAAATTACTTAAGCAAGTCATGCCAGCCAAGTCAGAATCTTCATGTAGAGGACTCCGGCCAAGACAGAGGAGTAGGTAGACACACTGTGCCTCCTCGCACAACCAAAAGAAGGACAACAACAAATTTTAAAACAAAAAACAACCAGAACTGACAGAAAATCAAACTGTATGGAAGTCCGACAACCAAGGAACTAAAGAAGAAACTTCATCCAGACCAGTAGGAGGGGCAAGCTGGGCCAGGCAGCAGGGCAGCAGCCGGTGGAACCGGGGAAAGGCATGGCTGGGAGAGGTGGCGGCTGCGGACCGGGAGTCCCACTCCCTCGTGCGGATAAACCGGGAGGAACAACTGGGGAGCGAGACAGACTCCGAAACCCAGAGTTCCAGCTCGGGGAAACAAAGCCTCAAAGCCTCTGATTGAAAGCTCCTGTGGAGATTGAGGCAGCGGCAGCGGGAGAAACTCCCGGACTCACGGAGAGTGCGTTGGAGAAAACCGGCAGAGAGCAGAGCAAGCGCTATTGTTCTCTCTCAGTCCCCTCCCCCCCAAACAGCGTCACTACGCAGCAGCAGTGTGGGTTCCCCCCTCTGGTGAACACCTAAGGCTCCGCCCCTTACTATGTAACAGGCGTGCCAAGACAACAAAAATGGCCCAAATGAGAGAACAGATCAAAGCTCCAGAAAAAATACAACTAAGTGACAAAGAGATAGCCAACCTATCAGATGCACAGTTCAAAACACTGGTAATCAGGATGCTCACAGACTTGGTGGAATTTGGTTGCAAATTAGACGAACAAATGAAGGATACAATAAGGGAAATGAAGAAAAATGTACAGGGAACCAACAGTGATGGGAAGAAAAACGGGACTCAAATCAATGGTGTGGACCAGAAGAAAGAAAG
>VMDR010014591.1:0-23333 GCA_007922815.1 Macrotus californicus | reverse complement strand
ATGAGGGTTTTTTTTTGGGGGGGGTGTTTGTTTGTTTGTAGTTGGATTTTGCTTTGAGATTCAGTCTAAAAGCATTTTTCTTTTTCTCAGTAGGGATGTTTAGGTCGTGTATTTATAGAACTAAATGGTTGGCTTTAGTTCTATCACATTTTTGTTGTTGTTGTTAATTGACAACATTGACTATATTTCTGCTTCATTGTTTATGTGTATTTTCTCTTAATTTGAAAGATTTGTATTTTTTTAGCAGTTATCTTTATATAGTTTTCATTACTCCTTACTATGAGCACTGATGAACTTGGCAATTTCCACTTCTTTTGATCTCTAAGAATATTTTAGGGATAAGTAACTGAAGACCCATCTCATGGTTGCTCAATCAGTAAAGACATTTGTTGTCTCAATAAGAAGTTTAAAAGTAGGTTAGTTCTAGAGTCTCTACCACATCATCAGGATGCAGGTATTTCCACCCTACTATTCTTCCCTTCAGCGTGTAGGCTTGTATCTTCGTGGTTGACTCTTCCTGGCTGCATTTACAGGCATGAGCTTCCTACATAGCCGTGGCAAGAGACAGAAGAAAGTACTGTTTTGTCTTCTGATATGTCTTCACAAGAGCAAAGATACAAGTCTTCTCTCATGTCTCACTGGCCAGAGTTGAATCAATTATTTATACTAAAGCCAGTTATTAAAAAAGTAGGTTTATCAAGACTGGCTTAGAATAATCAATGACCATTCCCTGGAGCTGGGGAGAGCCCCCTCCTCACTCTGCCAACAACAAAGCAGGGAAGGACAGGTTTGCGTAGGTCCCCACTGCTATCTGCCACCTCCGCCTGTGTAAGGCGAGAAAATCAGAAGTGTATTGCCACCCACTTTCTTGTCCCCCCGCTGTCTCAACTTTCGTTAAACAATTATGTATTGCTATGTGTTAGGGCTTACACCAGCCATTTTACCCTGTCATCATAATCTTTATATTTGTTCTGGTCTGAGCATAGTGAGTTCAGGGCTACTATCAGTTATTTGGTCCAGCTTTCCGTTCATATCTTGATTGGCTGAAGTTACCGCACCAGCAAATTCTTGCAGGAAGGGAGAAGTGGAGGGAAGGAATCAAAATCTTTGGTTTCATGCACGCTCAAAAAACGTTTGTCAGCTGTCATTAGACTCCAGCAGTTTCATTGGATATGAAATGCTTAGTCGTAATGTATTTCCTTGAGAATATTTCTCTAGTGAAGGAAAAAAAAATGTGGAATCTACAGATTTGGATTCCACGCAGGTTCCATTGCTTTGACTAGGCTGTTGTGGCCACCGGCTCGGCATGTGCTCGATTTCCATTTTCTGGCTTTCGTATTACCATTTTTGCTATAGTCATTTTTAAAATTTTATTTTTGCCGTCACCATGTTTAACTTGGTCATTCATATTATATTCTGTCACTTTTCTCAATTGGGTCCTTCATAATCCTTACTTTGTTTTTAGCAATGTTTAGTCTCTTTTGGTTTTTCCTAACATGTCTCTAATTTCTCCGATGGCATGAAGCCTGCTAATAGGTGAGTCATCCCTTTCGATTGCCTTACTTTATTTCATTGAGCTGTTGTATGTTTATACTGAAGTTTCGTTTTGTAGAGGCATTGCTTACTTTTGGTTTAGGGCATTATATTTGTCCACAATATTATCTGTTCTGTGGCAATATTTTTGATATTTCACTTTTTCTCCTGTTCCTTATGTTTTAGTTTTATGGCATGGATGTAGTTTCCCCCCTCTTTTTAGTGGTCCCCTGAAATGAACCATGCTGTTTCTGGGTCAGTTGTTTGTACAAGGGAGAGGGGAGCACGTCGTGTTCCACACTAAGAGCAGGTGGCCTTATAACACGGGGTTTTATGAGTGAGAATGAGTTTTTAGTCTTCACTTTCCACTCCTTTGCCTTCAGCTTTTTGAAAATATGGTATGTGCATGTCATTTGTTATTCATTTCCAGCTACCTGCTTTTTTGTGTGTGTGCAGTTTGGTCCGGGAAGTCTCCTGCTGCCAACTATGTTCCTACTGTCATTATTCCAGACAAGGGGTGGCTCGCTTTTCTGATCAGGGGGCGACACTGGAGATCTGTCCTCTGCTGGTTTTGTTTCAGATCTGTGTAGCCAGAGGTTCTCTCTTTGGACATCTTCCTGTGACCCCATCGAGCTGTGACACAGGGTTTATGTGTCTAATGCAGGGGGGTGGTGTGTGCCCTGCTCTATTGAATGCCATAGTTGTTGTTCAGACTCTGTGGTCTTTCCTGTTAATACTAGGAATTGGGAAAGGCTGGCCTAGAATCCTCTCCCCACCTATGTTTGTGGAGCCACATCAAGATTCCCTTTCCTCATGACATAAAGATATGACTACATCTGTGGTCTTTTATGAAACACAAAATAAAATGTCTTGCTAGCAACTGATACCCCAAATCAAGAAGGTTCTGTGAAGGAGAATTCCAGAGAAGGGCAAAGCAGAGCCTTGACCCCTGAACACCAGCCAAGTGTGGAGTCAGGGTCTTCTGTGCTCTGATGTACAGAGGTTTAGTCTTTCAGGAGATACGAATTCTGGCAGAGAACAGAGACCCAAGAGCATATTAAGGAAAATATGGTTTGAATTTATTTGATTGTTTAAGTTTTGATGCAAGAGCAATTGAGGAAAAGAAATAAGCACTTGCAGAAGGAGCAGGCCAGGAAGAAGTGCCCTGACAGGGATAACAAGCCACACCTGTGGGGGCCAGGCCAGCACAGTGAGTGAGGAGGGCTGGCAGTGAACGGAAGAGATTGTGCCCAGGCTAAGAGGGCAAGTCAATCCTGAAGAATTGGCTATTACTTCAGATTTTTAAAAATGCTGTGCAGCTCAAACAGAAAAGTCTGTTGTAAATCTTTGGTTCCTGGGCCACTGGTTTGCCACTTCTGTTAAATTAGGGCTGAGGAAGCCTTTCATGTGGCCACTTTGGCTTTTGGATGGCTGGCTTTTACTTGGGGTTGCCCCATATGATGAACAGCAGGGACATTTCTCTTTATCAGTTTCAGTTTGAGTGATATTCTTCCGACTGCATCAAGTTGACAACATTAAAATACAGTTTTCAAGGAGGTGCTAGATTTTCAACATCTTCTGAAATAATCTACAACCACAGCTTCATGTTTATATGCCACTAAGTTCAACTAAATTGGACAAAATTTATGTTGCAATTATTGAATGCGACCTTTCCCTTTCCCTTGGAACTGGGCCCATCTTGGGTGACTGGGCCCAAAATGAGGCCAAAGATGTATAAAGCACCCCCTATTTTAAAGTGAGCTTCAAATAACTGGGGTCAGACACCCAGAGCTCAGTAAGAGGAGGCCAAAGTGTTCTTACTATTCTAAACTGTCACCCCTGCCTCCCCCATCCCTCCCGATAAAAGAAGATATAGGGCAGAGAGGAGAAAGAAGTCATTGTTATAATTTTGAGTTGCTGACCGCAGGGCCAAATGTTATAGTGTTTCCCTCCCTTCCCCTTGGGGGCTTCCTGCCTAGACAGAGCTCCAAGAAAGGTAGACTACTGGACAAGAGCCTGGGGTGTCAGGAGGCCTGGCTTCTCTCTCCTGGCTCCTGGGAAGGGTCGGATAAGATGAGGCAGCATTATCACAGACTGAAGCTAAGTGTGGTGATGGAAGAAGAGAGCCTGACACGAGTCCCTCAAGTATCAGGTGCACGTGAACTTGGAAATTGGTGCCTAGCCTCTTGCCTGACTGTAGTGGTCTACAAAAGCTGATAGAGAAGGGACCATGGGCTAAGGTGTCTGAGAAGACAGGAAATTCCTCATGTCACCTGGTAGTCCAGAAAGAGAGAGGATTATCATGGTTGCTAAGGCTTCACAGAAGAAGCATCCAGAATGGGAGGCAGGAGTGTGGGGACTGACATCTAGTTAGGAGGTGCCACATTTGGTACAATGGTTGAGGGCATGGACCACTGGCAGAGACAACATGGAAACACAGTTGTTCCCCTCTCTGAGGGCATGCTCCGTCATGGACAGAGGAAGTGAAGCCAAGCATTTCTCCAAGTAAACTGCATGCACCTTTGGGTAGGAATTGCCAAACGAGTGAAGACCACCTGCAGCTGAGAGAACCAGATGCAGCTAGAGAGGAAACGCAGATAGCCCCCCACCTCTCACAGGCAGATGATCTGATAAGTCAACCCCTGCCTCTTCTCAGATTTCTCCCTCCCTGCTCTAGCACACTAAGGACTTAGGCCTGGAAGGTGGAGGGTGGGGGTGGAGGAGGAACACTGGACACTGAGTACATCTCCTCTTTAATTAAAGAAGGGTGCTGGGGAGAAGAGCAGACCAGGGCCCCTGCTTCCTCCAAGCCCCGATCTGAAACTCGACTGGCCCGGGTGACACAGAAGAGAAAGCACTTAAAACTGGATGTGAAACTTTGATTTAAAAATTAAATAGCTTGAGTCTTAAATACGGGAATGTGACTCTTCTAACAACTGAAAGTGATTGGAAAGTAGTGGACCCTCCTCATATATTATTAAGGGACAGCAATTCACTACAGCACAATTGGCAGGAGGGACTGGGGAACATAAAATCATTTCACGTTACCCATTGGGTTCAGACCATCCAATTACCTGGTTATATACAATATAGTAGAAAGAATATAGCTATTACAGTCAGAATGATTCGGGTTTGGTTCCTTGTTCAGCCACTTACTTTCCACATGATTTTTGGTAAATTACTTTCCACACGGTTTCCTTAACTATAAAATGGGGATGGGCTGTCACATCAACCTACCAGGAATTTGGGGGAAGATGAAATGAAATAAATTCTAGAAAGGTCTAGTGTGATGCCTGCAGCACAGATTCTTGAAAAGAGAAGTGATGGTTATAACTGGGCACAGATCTATTAAATCAAGGACTAATGGCCAATATAGCTATCAAATGAGGTACGCAGTGGTCGAGTGTGTCAAATCAAATAAGTGGTTGATATTTTCTAAGTCCCCAACTACCTTTTTCAGTGGAGGCCAGGACATTTTCAAAGTTCTTTCCTGCTTAATTTGAAAGTTTAAATGTATCTAACTGAAAGCTAATACTATGGGAACCATGAAAAGGGGCCCCTTGTCCTGATCAGAAAGATGAGGAAGCTCCAGAGAGGAGATCTGAGACAGGGCTTCTGCCAGCCCAAAATGTGCCACACACATTTCACTGGGAAGACTCTCTGAATAACATAGTCTTGGCCTTGTGAGTGTGTTCCTTGGCAACCTTGGCAGGAGGGGATTTTCATGTTGCCAGCTAAAGCCCCACCATTTGGGTTTGGCTTGAGTGTCTCTGCTCCTGACCCTTTCCCTACCCCCAACCCAAGGAACTTTTGTTTGTGCAGTGGCCATTGTATTTCTTCCCTTCTACTCATGGGCTCTGGTCCAAACTTCCTGTCCACATCCTCCAGTGCAGACATGCACGTGGGAGGTTTGCCCTGAGAAGGCCCAGCTTTGGATTTGTCAGTTTCTCATCTGGCTCCTCATCTCTCTCTTTATTTCATCTGGAGCCTCGCTTCTCTGGTGACCCTCTGAAAACTGAAGTCATACTGGCAAGATGGCGACTGTCTAGTCCCTTGCTGGCATTGGAAGGGACGGATGCAGAGCTCCAGAGTTAACAAGAAAGCTCCTTCTGCCTGCGGATGGTCAGTTTGTCCTTGACAGAGCCGCTAAGCATACAGCAGGAAGGAGTGTCCATCCCAGAAGCTGCCCAATCTGCACTTGAAGGAAGTGCCATCTTATTCTGGAATGAGAGCTACTTGCCTGCAGAGCAAACTTTGTTTCTAGGTCAGCAAACTCTTTGAGGGAGGGGAATCTTCCAATATCCTGTGTGGGCCTCCAGGGGGTCTGAGGCATAGGCAAGAAGGAAGCCGTGAGGGAGGGAAGAAAGGGGTGGGAAGGAGAGGGAGAAGCGGGAGAGAGGTGGATGAGAGCTGTAGCTATTGGATACCCGTTCTGTAGCCACCACATATTTTTACTGAAAGTTTAAGATAATTTTCCGTTGCTTTCTGTCTATTTATTTTGATAGCTAACACTTAAATAGTTCTTACTCTATGCCAGACACTGCAATGAACACTTCATTTGTATTAACTCTTTTAATCTTCACCACAAACCCAAGAGGTAGAGAAACGGAGGTATGGAGCCATAAAGCGACTTCCCTCAGATCACACAGCTAGTAAGTGGTGGGGCCAGGTTTCAAAACCAAGAATTATATTTTCTTGTTTTTCCTTCTTCCTTCCTCTCCCCAGCCCTCCCCTTCCCTCCTCCTCCTCTTGCTCTTTGCTTATACTGTAAACAAGTGTTTTATTTGTGGTCTATTTAGTGCCACATTTTTTACATTTTTGTGATTTTGGGGGGTGATTACACGGTTTAAAATGGCCCACAAGTGTAGTGTGGAAATGCTGTCTGATGTTCCCGAGTGTGAGGAGGCTGTGATGCACCTTATAAGGAAAGGACATGTGCTAGACGAGCTTTGTTCAGGCATGAGCTAGAGCGCTGTCGGCCGGGAGTTCAAGATTAATAAATCAATAGATAATAAACACGGTGTCTTTAAAAGAAACACACACAAACAAGGTTATGTATTGATAAGTTGACAAAAATGTAACTAGAGGTTCACAGGTACCAAACCCTGTACTCCTCTAGGAGCCATGGTTCCATGTTTCCTAGTTCAGTGTTTGTGGTGACTTTGTAGAATGTAACTACCATGAGTAACAATATTACACTATATATCTTTCTCTGGCAAAGATGACAATAAATATTTCCTGCTGTATAAGTTTTACTAGATATATAGCCATCTTCCTAAGCAATGTGGTCATTATGCTAAGCATTGCCACTACATAGGTTTTATTTCCTCAGTTCATAAAACCCCTTTCCTAGTGTCTTACATGGTGTCTGGCAAGTAGTCGGCAGTCAGCAAATATTTATTGAATGAATGAGTGAGTGACTAAGTGCACGCTTCGAGCCTACAAGATAACCTAGTGTAGTATTATACATCTTAACAAATACATGCCTGGACCTTGGAATCAATATTTTCCTTCTTTTTTAGTAAGCAATAAAGCCTATATAGTAAGCAAGTTTTTCTAAGTGGCCTTCTAGTTGATTACATACTATTTGTTGAGCATTGGCTTTTGGGATTTTCTGAATGGGATTTTATATTGTTTGCTACGCAGATTGTTTATTTCCCCTAGTCCTGTCTGATAAGATTGGGGTCCATCTGTCTTGGCTAAGAGTGAATTGTTGACTTACCAATAGCACTGTGACAAACAGAGGTTATCAGCTGCTTGTGTGGGTACCCTGTAGTCTGTTTGGCCATAGTGGGTGAAGAGGTCAAAAAATCAAGGACTTAGAGAGGTAGAATATGTAAGGGGATTCTGATCCATGAAGGACCTTATATATACCTAGGGATCTATGGAAATGGATATATATTTGTATATATACATATTTTTAAATTTATTCATCTATTCAACAAGTATTTTGAAGTACTGGTGATGTAATTTGTAATATAAAAATGTGACTTCCCTGTTCATTGCAGCTGTTCATGGGAATATTGGAAAATAGTTCTATTTAGGAAGCAGTAGCTTTCATACATTTATTCCTTAAATATTCTTTGAGCACCTGTTATGTTCAGGCACTTGGGATATAGCAATAGACAAAGTCCCCAGAAAGCATATAGTCCTTCAGAAAAAGCAGACCTTGAACAATCCATCTAAGGCAGTGCTTGCTGCTTTGGACCTGTTCCTGACCCAGCCTTTCCCTTTCTCATAACTTGTTTTATTGTCCTCCTGCTATTACCTGAAATTATATTGCTCTTTTTTGGTCAATTTCTTATTGTTCGTTACTCCTTATACAAGTATGTAGTTCCAAGAGAGCAGAACCTTGTTTGCCTTTCCTGTTGCTGAATCTCCATCACCTAGAGTAGTGTTTGGTTCAAAAGTAGATGCTTAATAAACGTTTGTTCTTATTTCATTGTGCTATGAAGTCTATTCTAGAGATTTTTGACTCGGTGCAGGGAATGGTTCTCTAAGGAAATACTGATTGAATTGAATTCTGAAGTAGTAAAAATTAGCTGAAGGAGGTAAGGAGGGTGCATTCCAGGTAGAGGATCAAGACAAAGCATGTGTATTGGGGTGCCTGAGATAAGGTCAACATATCTAAGGTTTACAAGAAGGGGACTGCATGAGATGAGCCTATGAAGATAGGAAAGGGCAGGACATTTGGGGATGATAGACTTTGTGTAGAAAGCCGCGGTTTTATCCTAAGAGCAGTGGGAAGCAATTAAACTGTAAACAGAAAAGCAATCTTGTAGCTTTACAAATTGAAGGGGGACAGCTGAGTCTAACTCTTCATGGTCTTGACAAGCAGGCGATCAGTTTTAGAAACCTTCAAATTGAAGTACCCGTAAAACATCCAGTTGAGGATGTTGAATGGATAATTGGATATACATATTTTGGGGTTCAGAGAAGAGGGCTGAGATGAATAGACCATTTGAGTAGCAGCATTGTAGATGATATTTGAAGTCAAGGGCATTGATGAAGTAGTCTAGGGAGAGAGTATAGAGTTAAAAAATCTTTCATTTAGTCTGAGCCTTGAGGAACTTTAACTTTTAAAGATTTGATAAAGAAGGATGAACAGGGAAGAATCTTAAAAGGAGAGGGGGCTACATTATTGATGCTTTAGTTCTATGGCCTCTCTAAATACTTATGTTCTCAGTTGCCCAAAGATAACCTCTACAGAGCCTACCTCTATAATGGGACTCAGTTTAATTTACTATATTTTAATCATTCATTTTCTTGTCTGTGTCTTATATTATCCTTGAGAGCAGGGACTTTGTCTCTTAAAATTGTGCTGGAAACCCTAGTACCTAGCACGCTGACTGTTTAGTAGACATGGGATGTGTCTGTGTTTGAGTGGAAATAAAGATCCTCCTTAGGAAAGATGAGTAAGAACAGAAAGGATTTTCTTCATATAGCTTCTCTGCATAGTGGGCCACAGTACTTTCATATTGCTTTATTTCAAGCATTTTTTTTTCTGTATCTGTGAAAAGGTGACTTTCAGGTGTCGGCAAGCAGATGGGAAACTTTCTGAGGGGCAGAGGAGTCCAGATTCTTCATCTGTGCTGTCTTTCCATGGATTTCCTCCTACTCTAAGACCTGTGGCTGCTAGAAGTTACTCCCAGAAGCTGCTGCAGCAGAAAGCTTGGTGCCCACCTCATCAGTCTGGAGCTTGGCTCGCTCAAGTCTACCAGTAGGCATTTCCCGGTTTCCTTCTTCTTCATGGCTGCCTACCACCTCTTTCTCCTGATTTTATCTGAAACCCTCTTTTCTGTCCCCCACAGAATTCCAGGAGCATACTTCATATAGGCATTATTTTACTCAGGATTTAGTAATGTTTTATATGAGTGCCAACTTTCTTCTTCATTTTCCATTCTGAAATACGTTATTCCATGTCCTAAAATTGTTCCCTTTGGCAAGGAGGTCTCTGTATACTTTTTGATGATGGATCTAATGATGATATGACCAGTGTGTGAAGGTCAGTGGGCCATTCTCTCCTCCCCACAGTTTCTCATTCCTGCTGGGTGCCTAGGTAAGCCTGGCACTCCCGTGCTTGGTTCTTTTTGGGGGGCTGACGCAAATGGCTATAATAGTGAAGCCTGGCTGTCAGGTGGTGATCCAGTTCTCGCTGCCTGGAATTTGCTTTAATTCGTCATCTTCACTGAACTGACTGTTGTTCTTGACGAGTGGAGTTTTATGCTTACTTGACCTGTGGAATTTTTCTTTAGTCCTCGGTTTTGAACCAATGAGTCGGTTGTTCTAATCCAGGTATGTGTTCTACAGCCTGTGTCTGTTATCTTTTGTGCTGCCTGCTATAGTTCTCATCTCCAAGTGACTTGGATGACTGAACATTTTGTTAGCTTTGGGGAAAAGCACCAACATGACTTGCATGTTGCTGGAGGAGGGTGGGGCTTAGCTCATGAGAACTGAGGGTCAGTGCCTGGAGGGTATCAGAGAGAAAGAATCCAGGGGCTGAGACTGGGGCTGAGTTAGAGAAAGATTTTCAACCAAATAAATCTCACTGATTTCAAAAAAGGTGACTATGAAGATCTGTATACATAAGTGAAGACCAAATTTGAAAACATGTGCAGGCATACATTTGAAATGACAACTTAATGCTAAAATGGGATGTTTGGATTTTTAAGCAGTAGCATAATTGTGAGTAACATGACCTCACTCATTGACATGAACCGCAGATTTCATTATATCAGTACTGTAAATGAAACCCAGAGAGCTTATAGAGGAGGAAATGATTTTGATTTTTTATATAATAGTCATTACTTACATCCTTTTATAGTTTTTTTGTGAATTTTAAATTACAATAATGTCTTGCTATTCAGTTTTCCAATTTTGTGCAACCATGACCTTCTAGAATAGTCACAAATGTAGGAGAAAACCGAAATAAAAACCTTTGAGCTCAATGAAAATACCTTCTACCAAGCCCACAGCTTGACTCAGCAAAAACATAATGGCATTTCTTTTTCTATAATAGACCCATGTTAGGGTTTCAAGCATAATTTTAAGAAACAAAAATCACTGCTCTGAAAGGCAATAGAAGGAATGAACAAGAAAAATAGTGATTAAAATACAGTAAATGAAATTGAATCCCGTTATAAAGGTAGGCTCAAGGTGAATAAAACTGTCTTTGGGTAACTGACAACAGAAGTGTTTAGAGAGGCCATAGAACTAAAGCATCGATAATGTAGCCCCCTCCCCTTTTAAGATTCTTCCCTGTTCATCCTTCTTTATCAAGTCTTTGAAAGTTAGGGTTCCTCAAGGCTCAGACTGAATGAAACCCTTTTTTTCCTTAACTCTATACTCTCTCCCTAGACAACTTCATCAATGCCCTTGACTTCAAGTACCACCTACAATAATGCTACTCAAACGGTCTATTCATCTCAGCCCTCTTCTCTGAACCCTAAAGTGTTTATTGTCCATTTCTTATAGGCCCAGAGCCTCTTTGATTTAGTTATACCTATGGCATTTTATTTATTTTCTCCTGGAGAGATATAGATTTTATGTTTAACCTAGGGAAAAAAAAGGACAGTTATATGTTTGGAAACAGCCCTGCACAAAGTTATAGGCCTTAAAGCAGAACTGAGTAGAGACATTGAAGAGATCATTGCTGTGTGATAGAAATTTCTGTGATAAAAGAAGTGTTTGGTTGCGTTGTCCAATACAGTGGCCACTAGCCACAGGTGGCTGTTGATCACTAGAAATGTAGCTATTGTGATTGAGGAATTGAATTTTAATTTTATTATAATGAACTTAAAAAATAACATGTGATAGTGGCTACTATATTATTGGGTTGGCCAAAAAGTTTGTTTAGTTTTTTTCCATAAAGTAAAAGACACTTTATTCATTTTCACCCATAACTTTATTTTTTATTTTTTTAATTTATTGTTGTTCAGTTACAGTTTGAATTTTCTCCCCACCACTCTCCCCCCACCCCAGCCAATCCCACCCCCCTCCCCTGCTCCCACTCTCCCCCTTGGTTATGTCCATGACCCATAACTTTATTGATTTGGATATTTTGAGTATGTTGGCTATCTGCTGCTGTTGGCTTCTAGTGGGCAGAGTCCAGGGGTGCTGCTAAACATCTTCTGATGCAGAAGACAGCCCCAGAGCAAAGAAGTATTTGGCCAAAATGTCAATAGTACCGAGAAACTTCACAAACCACTTTGGACATGTTTGATCAGTCACACCACCTTCTCCACACACTGCACAAATCTTGTTTAGAATTTCAGTTGTATTTTTTTGTAATAATAAAGTATAATATGCTGAAAATGTGTATTTTCTTCCATCTGCATATTAAAATGGCTGCACAAAAGTTCACCAATTTTGATGTTTTTTTAAATGCATGCTGACATGACAGCTGTCACAACACAATCTAACAAAATTGTTTTGAATGAAGTTAAAGAAAACTAAGTACTACTAGAGCCATCATACAGAAAAAACTAAATGGACTTTTTGGCCAACCCAATAGAAAGCACAGTTCTAGATAATTGTTTTAGTTTCCATTGCTGCTATGAAAAAATTACCATAAACGTTATGGCTTTAACGGCCATTTTATTTAATGATTTTATCATCTGATTGTTCTGTGGGTTAGAAATCTGGCACAGGTTTCACTGGGCTATCACTGAGGTGCTGGCTGGGCTGCTCTCATTTCTGGAGGCTCTAGAGGGGGATCACTTCCTTACCCTAGCTTTTAGCGGCTGCCCGCATTCCTTGGTTCCCAGCCCCTTTACTTCACTTTCCTGCAATGTTACATCTCACCAACCTTTCCTTCCGTAGTCATATCACACTCTGAGTTTCCTCCCCTGCCTCTGTCTTCCATCTTTAAGGCCACTTGTGATTTTTATTGAGCCCACCTGCACAGTCTAGGATAGTCTCCCTGTCCTAAAGTCAGCCAGTTAGCAATCTTAATTCCCCTTACCATGTAACCTAGCGTATTCATATGTTCAGGGATTAAGATTGCAAGATTTTAAGAGGGGGCATTATTCTGCTACCACATCAACTGCTAAATACAGATCTGCTTCATAAAAGGGCAGATCAAACCCTATACATCTAAATTAATATATATAAATTAATCCAGTTCGTTAGGTTTTGATAAATAGTTTAAAATATATCAGGGCATAATCTCTAGCGAAAACTAATAATGCTAAAGGTGAAAGGTAAATGAGAATGATCGCATTGAATAATAATTGGACCTGCAACAAATGATGATCTTATAATTGGTAATAAGTATTAAATGGCACCCTACATTCCTACACCAGAGCCTATTGCTTCATACACCACAAGCCCCAAAGAGTAAAGCAACAGATTCAAAATGAGCCACGTAACACATTCACAAATGGGTTAAATACAAGACAGGAGAGAGGTTGAAAAATCACTCTAATTGTTTGATGATGATAAAATATAATTTCAAGAAATTTGATGAGCAATAATAGCATGAAGCCTGAGGATATTGCTATGAACTGAACTGTATCCCTCAAAATTCATATGTTGAAGCTGTACCCCACAATGTGATAGTCTTTGGATGTAGGATCTTTGGAGGTAATTGGGTTTAGATAAATGTAAGATGCTGAGACCCTCATGAAAAAAAACACAAAAAAAAACCCTATACATCTATTTTATTTATTTATTATTTTAGATTTTAGAGAGACAGGAAGGGAGGGAGAAAGAAAGGGTGAAAAACATTGATATGAGAGAGAAACATCAATCGGTTGCTTTTCCTATGTGCCCCAACTGGGGACCAAACCTGCAATTCAAGCATGTGTCCTGACTGGGAATTAAATCCGCGACTTTTTGCTTTGTAGCCCACACAGCTGAGCCACACCAGTCAGTGCAATATTATTTGTTAAGCCTATACCTATATTTCACCGTAGTACAGGGGTCTCATATTGATTCAAGAATCATAGAATTTTAACTTTAAAAGGGGATATATATGATACCTAGTCTAATCTTCTATCTCATACAATGTCATTTTCTTCAATGGAATGTATAGTTCATTTAGCTTCTGTCAGTAGTTTCCCTTGAAGGGTACTCCTTTGAACTCTTGTATGTGTGACACTGATCTTTCCCAGTTTGTCACATATGCAGATCTGTCACTTGCCTTTGCATATTTGTCTTCCTATGTCAAGAATCCTCATAGCCCTGACTCCCCACCGTGCTTGGCTAACTCTTGCTCATTTTTTAGGTTGCAGCCCAGACTTAACTTTTTCTGGAAGCTCTATACCAGGATAGAGCCCCTCGCTTTATGCTCTGTACGCAATGTTAGTACAATTATTTAACAGTTCCTGTGTTTCTTTTTCTTATGCCCACTGGAAGTATGCTCCATAAAGACAGGGATTTTTTTATCTGTCTTGTCCAGTGCCATGACACAATGTGTAGGTCAATGTCTGGTGCATGAATAGGTATTCTGATACTTATTCATTGAACAAATGAATTTACAGATCATGTCTATTCTTTTTTCATATGACTGTTCTTCAAATAGACAGGATAGCTATTCCTTGGTCTTAACCTCTCTGGGCTGCATATCCAGAGACCATAAAGAAAAGGTTTATATGTTTGTAGCCTGGCCGACAAACTACAGCTGGACCTGGCTTGCTTTCTGTCATTGTAAGTAAATTTCATTGAAACACAGCCATGCCTCTTCTTTACCTATTGGCTATGGCTATTTGTTAAAATAATTCTGAGCTACTTTCTTTTAAGATTGGAGTCTACTGATTTTTACATATTGATTTAATTTTTAAATACTCAACTGACACAATTTCTCAAGAATATGTCCATCATGAAATACAGCAATGTTTTAAGTGGCCCGAATGACCTCCCTGACACAAGGGGACCCGTTCATGGACCCTTACATGTAAACTGAAAGCTTAGTCTATTCATGAGTATTATTATTTAAAGTGGTGGTTTTTAGGCCCCCCCACCGCTTATTTTGTTTGCTTTAAGCAATGGAACACTTTCAGCAAATGAAACCTCAGGAGGGCACAAATTAGAAAACACGTAAAGGGAGTGACTTCAACACATACATGGTTGAAGAAGGGTGTCTTCAGATCCCCGTTTATGCAGTCCCTCTTTTATTACCCCATATCTTTCTTCCTTTTTTTTTCACTTTTATTGTTCAAATACAGTTGTCTCCATTTCCCCGCCCTCTTTTACCCCCGCCCCACCCACCCCCACCTCCTTCCTAAATGGGCCCATTTGTAGCATCCTCAAGGAGAGAAAACCGCAGCTATGGCATCTACAAGACAGAATGGGTCTTGCTCCTGACATAAGGTATAAGGACTCGGGCAGTGTCGCTGGATGGTCAGTCTGCTGTGTTCTGTGGGGCTGCCATTCTGATTTTCCCAGCTGATTGAATCTGACAGCTCTTTTACATCTCAGTGAACTTTCTGGCTTCAAGGTCCCTTGCTTGGAGCTGAATAGTGTGGGAGGCCTACTCCTGGGGCTCACTGAGTTTCAGACCCCCTGGTCTTTTCTCACCTTTGGCAGCTGAGAGATCCTTAAACCAGGGGTGACACTCTGAAATGTTTCAGTGGTCCAGGGTGTGAATACTAATGAATGACCCAGGGTCCCAGGGTTAGTGAGACGGTACAGGTGGCAGTGGTGCCCTGAAAAAGGAGTAGCCTCTTTTTATGAGGTTGCTCCCAGATCTTCTGATCTTTCCAGAAAAAAAGAGAAATTCTAGATTTTCATGTGAAATCTCTTGACCTTTTAATGTGACCAGTTGATTTGATATTTGGAAAAACACTGTTCAGGCCAAACAAAATATACCTGACCTGGATGAAGCCCACAGATGACCTTTGCCTCAGTTTTTGGCTTGTCTGCCTTTTGCTTTGGCTTTACCCAGGCTCGGCCCTCACTTGGCTGTTCCTACCAGTGTCGCACACTTCCTGGGGTGACAGGTTATTGAAACAGCTGTCCGGTTAACCTTGACTTCCAAGTGATCTGATACTGAGCGCAAGCAGGACAATGTCTGATTACGTAGCCGTTGTATCGCCGGTTGCCTCAAGTGTTTCTGCCAAATACTGGTATTTGGGAGGCCTGACTTGTTTTTCTAATTTTAGTACAAGAGAAATGGTCTATGGAAGTACTTTTTAAGTGTTGAAAAGTACATGACAAGAATCTAGCATTTTATTATTCAGTGACTTTCAAACCTGTTTGCACTTTAGGGTTTCTCTGTTTGATTAACTCTTAATATTAATCAGGTGGCTCTGATTTAATTAGAAGCTGGACTCCCACCCACCCATTCTTGTCCTAAAAGACCAATGAGCTAAAGAGACTCAGTTTTGTTTGTTTAGAAAAAGAAGGCCTTTAACCTTTCACCATCTTAGAAATTTTCACTGCCTTTTGATTTGTGGATATCAGGCTTTTTTGCATTTTGGGCATAGCCTTCCTGAAACAGAAAATCTCTGCTTTTCCTTGGGATTATTTGGAACATTCTAAGTATGGACATAGCCAGTGCCGAGTTGGGGAACCAAGAAAATACTTCATAAATCAGTGTTTTCTCTGATCTTGAGGCAGTATCAGACACACATACTCTCTGAGACAGCCCTCCTGGTCTGCCTGGCGTGCAGTCTCTGAGACTGGGCTGGTGGAGCTCATTAAAGCAAGTTGCTAATGAGCACAGGCTCCCCTCTTTGATGCGCACACATTTGTGAACTTAGCCCAAGGAGGAACTCCTAGCTCAGCCAGTGTGGGAAATGTGTGGTCTCAGGCCCAGGAAGGATGGCATTAAAGTAAAGCAGGGAACAAAGGTGCTCTGGGCACATGTACTGCTGGATGTGGCAAGTGATGTCGTCAGTGGATGGAGTGAGCACCTATATTACCTACATTTAAGGAGAACATTTGTGTAACATGAAATCTCCCAACATCTGTAATAATGGGCACAAAGTTTTCAATAACAGAAACCAGTGGTTTCCAAGAAATCTAGGAAGAGATTGGGGGTCTTATAACTCATGGAGCTTGGGTGGCCCTCCATGGCCAACCTGGAACTTGGTGACTATACTGAAGAGCCTTTGTGGGATCCCTTGTTAGGTGTGAAGCTATGCGCATGCATCCTGAGACAACACTCTTCTCATTCAGGGTGGGTAAAAGGACAGAGAGAGTTGGGCATGGGCTTAGCATTGTAGACACTTGTCCCATGGCTGCCTTACACCCGCTCTGGTGTCACAGTTCCTGAGTGCTTTCCTATGAAAATCTTCATTATAGGAAGGACACTATTTTCTAGCTGTACCTATTTTTCAAAAATGAGAAATTTTTTAAATTATGTTTTACTATGAAAAATTTCAAACAAATGAGTATATAGTATAGTGAGAATATAATAATGAATATCCACATACACATCATCTGGATTTAATAATTTTCAACCTTTTGCCATATGTGCTTCATCATTTTTTGTATTTTTGCTAATGTTATATCCCCGCTACATATTTCTTAAAAATATGACTATTTCCTGCATCCCCACATACTATTATGATTCTTATTAAAATGAGATTGTCAGTGACCAGGAGACCTGAACACAGAGGGCCTCTGGTGATGAGGGGAATGAACACAAAAGCAGCCGGATTGTCCCATGTTCCCATGTCTGGCTCCCCGACAGAGCTGCAGACACAGTCACAGGCACAGGGCCATAGTCCTTTTGGAAAGAATCAGGTAATTTTTTTCTTTTTGCTAGGCCATAGCACAGAGCTTAGGGATGTAATAATTCTATTGAATATATATTTCGAATAGAGTAAACTGAATAAAACTTAGAACCAAGAGACAGGGAAATGAAAGGGAACTAAAGCTATAAGAAAGTCATAGAAAATTCTCAGCGGCATGACAGTTTGAGTGTGTCCTCCTTTCTTGAAGTCTACTCATCTCTCTTGGGCGAAAAGAGGATCCAAAGTTGCAGTAAACATCTGCAGAGGGCCGGGTGTCGGGAGAAGCTGAGGACAGGCATTAGGAGATTACACTTGGGAAGAAGAAGACAGCCAAAGAAGGAAGCTTAGCTCAGGCAGGCCAGCTGAGAAGGTCCAGGTCAGCTCTGTTCTCCTTTTCCCAAAAGACTAGTTGTCAGTGGGCCCGTAAAACCTTTTTTGATCTTAAAAGGTGTTTTGGAAGACTAACTCAGTCCTTAGCATTCTTAATCTCAAGCAGGGGTTCTGAATGTTGGACGCACGTGGCTTTCACCTGGAAAGCTCTAAAGACTGTTGCTGATTCCTGGATCTCACCCTCAGAAATTCTGATGTAATCTGTCTCAGATGTGGCCAGGGCAACAGGATTTTAAAGGACTGATTCTAGGGATATTTTAAGACTCATTCTCCAGGTTTGAGACCCACTAACCTAAGGCAATTAACTGTATATACATTACCCTTTAAAAAAATACATTCCATCCCCTCTCCCCCCATTAAACTTTATGGGAACTCAATGCATAAAAATGATAAAAGTGGAGGTTTTTTAGTTAAGGTATCCTGAAACCTTGCCCAATGGGCACCACTCGCCACCTCCATGACCCATTTCTTTCCAACACTCCCATTCCCTGCCTATAGCAGCATCTGCATCAGACTAGGCTCCTAAGAGGAGGACCACTAGAGGAGAATCACCAACCTAGAGTTTACTGGATTTTAACCAGCTAGTCCTGAATTTGAACCTTGGCTCTATGTGACTTTGGACAACTGTACCTAAACTCTCTCACCCTCAGTTCCTTTATCTCTTAATTAGAGGTAACACCTATCTTACAAGTTGTAGGGAAGACTAAATTTGGATATAAGTTAGTGCATTGTTATTAGAGGCTAGCTCCTTCAACACTGCAGGTTTTCCCTGAGGCCACACTACACTTTCAGGTCTGGGACAGGATCAGTGGTTTGGTTTAGTATGCAAACCTGTGGTTACCCTTGTATTGTACAGACATCATGGAATGAACACCGATTCTCTCTCCCCATGGTGGATCTGAAATTCTCCACTGACTTGTAGCATTACAGGAAGAACTAAGGAAGGAGGGGGAGTTTTTCCTTGCTGAGTGATGAGGGAGCAGCCAGGTGCTCCCAAGAAATGCTTCAGGAAGCCAGGTAGAAGCCCATTTTTCATTAGAAGGACTATATGAAAGAAGCATGAGAGTCTGTAATGGTGGTGGTGGGGGCCTCAGGTGGGAAGGTGTTCTCTGTGGACCAGAGGTGCAGGTTTATGACCAAAGGAGGACTTTTTGATTTTTAATCTCATTTTTAAAAGAACAATGGAATTTTAAGCAGGCATGGAAAAACACGAACATATTTTTTCCCCCTATTTTGGTATTCTAATATGGTTAAATAAAACTCTCAAATAATATAGAGACTTCACTTTCCTCCTTATGAATATTTTACAGTGTTGCTAAGAAGCGAAACTGACTGATGTGAATTTAACTGCCTCCTCCTTCTTCACAGCCAGACATCAGTAAGTCGTGAAATGGCTGGAGGTGTTGAGAGAGATGACCAAAGAGGAGTCAGAGGCTTGGGGAATTACAGAGTTAGATAATCTGGGATTGAATAATGTTGAGTAGGATACACAAATCAGAAGTGTTTAAAATCTGCTAAGGGACTCATTTGGGTTTGGCCCTGTCTCAATGACATTGAACTAGTGATTCAAGTCTAAGCATGACCAGAGGTGGCATTTCCTGTTTATCTTTCACAAAGCTGGCATCAATTTCCACATCCAGTTCTCTTCACACTCCTGACCTCTACAGAGTGAAAAATGCTCTTTAGTCTCCTCAGCATTAATAATGAAGAACTTTTCTTTTCTTTCCGGAATCTGGATAAAAGGAGCACCAGTACCCAAGGGTAGGTAGGTGTTTGGGCCAGTTAGGATGTTTGGTGTGCTCAGTGTGGATTATCCTTAGTCTGTTAATTTTTTAGAATTATTTTATTCACATACTATTATCCAAAATATGTAGGTTTGGTTGCTGATCCACCTTAATATAGTTGCTATATTTTAAACTTCTATTCTTAATAGGCAGATAGGAAAAACAACCACAAAAACTCCAAAGAAAAGTGAAGACTTATTTGGGGCAATAAAACCTCTTTTTGTAATTTGAAATTAAGACTAAGGCAATTTCTGGCCAAACTGTGATCCTGTGTCTCTGGTGGCCTCTTCCTTATATTACCCTCCGGCTGGCCAGACACCTCCACTCACGTCCAGGTGCCCGGCAGGGCCCCCATGCGGCTCTGCACTCCAAGGTTACCTGTCCGCAGTGCCCCGCTGAGAGCACTGCCTGCGAGGCTATGTCCTTTTATTACTTCCCTTCTGAAGAAAATTTCTAGTTTTTATAACACCTTAGTGAGTTGTCTGAAGAAAATTTGATAAAAATAACTCTGATGAAGGTATATCTGAGAAACTAATAAGTGGTAGGATTGTTTTATTCTGATATGAGTGTATACGTTTTGCAAGGAGTCCCCTGGAAGCACTGACTAATGCACATGTTAACGAGGGAATGTTTGGGATTTCAGGTGTAGACTTGTTGACTGGGGCAGAGTGGTGCAGAGCATCTTTTATATATATCCCCCTCAAATCTCAACAGATGACTACTGCTTTGAACCTATTTTAAAGACAGGACCTACCTAGGTTTTGCCTTAACATCACTAGTTTTTTTTTGTTATATCCCCCATTGCCAGAACATTTAAAAGTCCTTTTCCTTCCCCTTAAAGCTAAGATATTGGTGACATCTCACTTCCTTTCTACATGTGACGTACTCTGTATTGGTGGAGAGGTGAAATTTGTGGATTATAGGGATTTCAATTCTTCACTTTGCATCCAATTAACAAATGGCTTCATTTATTATTGTCCTGACTTTTCAGCTTGAGGCACATATTTCTTTCCCTTTCACCAGTTTTAACAATGAAAAATTTCAGTCCATCACTACTTAATGAAGACATGGATAATAATGAATACACGGTTCAGCTATTTCTTAGAACAGCCCTGTTTAATAGAAATATAATGTGACCTGCATACCTAATTTTAAATTTTCTAACAGCCACATTAAAGAATAAAAAAGAGACAGGTAAAGTAAATTTTTGGTAATATATTTTATTTACTCCATTGCCAAAAATATTGTCTCAAGGTATAATTACATTAATTAATATGATATTATATATTTTTTTACATACTCAACCTTTGAAGTCTAGACTGTGTTTTACGATTACAGCACACCTGAATTTGAAGTGGCCACATTTCAAGTGGTCAATAGACAAATGGAAAATTTCTGAGTAAGAAGACTACAGAATTGTGAGCTTATGCTTACTTTTAGGCTATCTTCTTTATTAAAAAAATGCTTAAATCTAGTGATTTTTCTCTCCAAATCTCGTTCTCCTCTAGTGCTGTCCAATTCAGTAATTTGTCACTAACATGCCTGCCGTATATGGTCTTACAGATAGGACACTGTACACCTCTAAGAGGCACTAATTACAGCACACACGGCTGTGTGCCCCAGCACCGTTTCAATAACACGACCTAGTTGTCCATGTCAGATACTTTATGTCCTCCGTCCCCACTCCCCATCTTTTCCAGTCCTGTCTTTCACTAAGGTCTATTGGTTCTTCTTCCAAAGTGCATCTACAATCAGATCATATCTCTCAATATCTGCTAGCATCTCTTCAGAGAGGCTGCTGCTACCCGGGTTCCTGCATGAGGCTCTAGCTGGCTCCCCCGATGCACTGTGGGTGTTCTCCAGTCTGTGCCCCACGCTGCAGCCTGTGTCATAAAATGCAAGTCCAAGCATGCCTCACTCCAAGTTAAAACCCTCTACCATCTTCCCATACTTTTAGGACAGAGCCCCCAATGCTATGGTGGCCCACAAGGCCCTCTGTGATCTGGCTCCTACCTACCCACCACGTCTTCCATCTTCATTGTGCCCTGCTTCTCTTTTTTCCTGCGTGGGGATTTTCACCCACTCTCTTACTTTTACCTGCAGTGCATTTGCTCTCTCTTTTTGCCTGGCTAACTTCTTTTGGCCATTCCTGTGAAATGCATCTCTCTCAGGGGCATCTCTATCTTCCTTGGCTCGTGAGTTCCCATTCTACATGTTCTCATAGTACTACTACGTCTCCTTCATAACACTCATCACAAGTCTATCTAGATGCTTATGTTTGCAGTTTTTATGTATTCTGAACCAATGTGAGCTTTACAAGAAGAGAGAACCACATCTCACTTGTTCATCTCCTTTATGTGTAGGGCTAGCCCAGGGCCTGGCATGTAGTACGAAGCCTTCAAATGAATTGCAGCTGAATCTGTAAAAGCATTTGCTCAGCCTGTTGTTTCCAGCAGCTTGGTAGTTTTAGGAGGCTTCTCAAGCTTGCAGAACCTCTTGTTGGTATGAGTCAGCATTGCAGCTTCTGTTTCACTTGTAGATTTTAGAGTGTATCCTTTATGAGGCTGTTTCTTTGACAGACGGCCAAGAAACCTGGGAAAATTCCAGTGGGCATTGAGATGATGATCACAACATCATCAACTTAGCTTTGTACCATGAGCATACTCTTAACCACCAGCCTCCCTTGGCCCTCGTACCTGCTCCTGTGGCTGTAGAATTGCTAGGTCAGAGGTATGTGCATGCTCTGATTACCGTATAATTCCAAATTGTTTTGCAAAGCAGATATACCAGTTCACACTGCTGACAGATAGTGTAGGAATTCTTCTTTTGTTCCATGTTCTCTCTCACACTTATCAGACTTTTTTTTAGCCAGTATTGTGGTGTGAATGGTGTCTTGTGATGTAAATGCATAATTCCCTTATTGCTAATGGACTTAAGTATCTTTTAATTATTTTATTCACTATTCCTGTTTCTCCATGTGTGAAGTAACTTCTGCCATTTTTCTATTGGATTGCTCATCTTCTCCTCATTGTTTCTCAGAGATTTTTATGCAGTCTAGATTCTAATCCTTTGTCAGTATTTGTTAGTAACTAATTAATTTTTTTACTCTATTTTTATTTGACACTATTACAGACATCCCCATCTCCACCCCCTCTTTTACCTGCTTCCACCCAGCCCCGTCCACCTTCCCTCTGGCCATCCCCACACTGTGTCTGTGTCTGTGGGTTATACACATGTGTCTTTGGCTAATCTATTCACTTTCTTCCATCCAGTCTCCCCCTTTCTTAGTATTTATATTGCTAATTCTTTCTCCTAGCCTTTGGCTTTGTTTCAGTTGCTCTGTGGTCCTTTTATGAATAAAGATGATTACTTTTGGATATAGTAAGTTAATGTTTTCTTTTCTGGTTCCTGCTTTTTAAAATCTCACTGAAGTAAATTCTTCCCTACTCCAAAGTCATGTATCTATCTCTGTCTGCAACTTCACAAATTTTGATTAGTAGTATTTCTGTTATCTTTCAGTTCTATATATTTTTACATTTTCATTCTTTTAGAGTTCATGGGTAATTTTAAAGTATTTGAATTTCAAATCTATAATTTCCTCTTATACTTCTTTTTGCTGCTGATTTTTAATTTAACTTGATATTATCAGGTAATGTAGTGTGTAAGATAAGAGAACCTGAAATTTGAGACCTGTTTTATAGCCTGGAATGTGGTTAATTTTCATAAAGCATGTGTGCTTGAAAAGAATGTGTAGTTTCAACTTGTTGGATTTATTATTTTATAGATGCACATCAGATCAAGTTCATTGTGTTGTTCAGATTTTTATATCTTTACTGATTGTTGTTGTTGCTTGATATGTCAGTTACTTAGTCATGTTAAAATCTTCCATTATTATTTGGGTTTGTCCATTTCTTTGAAGTTCAGATATTTTTTGGTCTATGTACTT
>VMDR010014590.1:0-23252 GCA_007922815.1 Macrotus californicus | reverse complement strand
GCTGGAATTTTTTCTCCCCATGGAATGTAAGTAAAACGTAGTGTTTGTCACCAATAAATGGTAATACTAAATTTTTTTGTTAATTTATTCTCAAATGCCACTACTGCTAGGTTGGGTCCCTTCCCAACCTGCCCCCTGTCCTTTTTTTAAGAAAAAATTTGTAATGCTTGTGATTCCATTTGGGCAAAATTCTGAAGATCTGAAATAACTTTATATCAAACTGTTGATCAATAAACAGCTACTAATGCATTTTTTGGTCCTGTCGAACAGTAACTAAAGGGAAGATGTGAGGGCACAGAAGCACGGTGTGGGGGGGCATTGCTGCCAGAGGCATGTGGGCACAGGGTGGAGGGAGACGCCTGTCTGAACCTGACAGTTACCCAAAGAATGACCTGGAGACTGACCGACACCGTGAGTCTCTTCCCTTGGGTGCTCCCACACTCGGGAGTAAAGGTGAGGCATTGCTTTCTAGCCTGGCTGAGGAAGGGGCTGGCGGTTTTCTCTTAATTTTCGAAGATTCTCGAAAAGGTTTTTCACTATAAAACCACCCTGTGGGTTGGACTGCTGCAATAGCCAGAAGGTTATGGGGAAATGCTGAGGAGTAGAGGGGACTCAACACTACAGGCATAAAAGCACGGAAAAGACAAGACATTTTCCCTTGCCCAGTCCTAGATTTAGTCCTTTCTCGCTCCCCTTTAGTGACGGGCAGCATTTGGAACCAAGATCTGGGTGCTCGAAGCACTCCCTGCTACCAGGGTGTTGTTTCTAGGCCCTCTGAGCAGACAGCTCGGAAGTAGGTCCGTGTGTTGTGTACAAATGTGGGTATGTGCAGGGGTGGGCAAAGATAGGGTTACAGTTCATATGGAAAATAACAGCATCAATACAGTAATAAACTGTCACATAAATTGTAACCCTGCTTTTGTCCACACCTGTATATATGTGTACACATCTGTTTATTTGTGCATATATTTAAAAGCCATGCATTTACACGGACACCTCCAGCAACCCCAAGTTCTTCACAATTTTCCTTCTGTATGTGGTACTTTCTGCCACACTGAGGTTGTAGCCAATCTCGCAGCGCTGCCAACCATACCCTCCACTCGTCACCTACCGTGCCTGCTCTTGTCAGCGATCTGTCGAGGGCACACTCCCTCTGCCTCAGTGTGCACACTGGTGACGGAAGCTGTAGAAGTACTTGAGAACTTCCAGTGGCTGTTTCCAGTTGGCCCTCATTGACAGCACTCCAGAAGTGGCAATTTCCACTTAACATCAGGGATGTTAGGAAGGATTTCTGGGTTCCTTTGAACAGAGGTTTTCCAAAGGTGATAACGTCTTTGGCTACTTTAGAGAGATGTCCAGATGGGACGTTCTTGAATGTTCTGACCGTAAACTCAAACTAGCCTTGCCTCTGGACAGGCCCTGCAGCTGCCACTCATTCTGCAGCACCTGGGATCCGGAGTCTGTACTGTGTTTTATCCCAACGAGGTCTCTCAAGAGTAGAGAACCTTTGAGCCCAGACTATGTATGCACTACTGCCCTGGTTTGTAGAGCATCGATCTCGAAGGCAGGTGCTCCTCGTGATCCTTGACTGATGGGGTTGGGAATCCCTCACCTCACAGTGGGTCCTGATAAGAGGTGAAGTTCCTCTTGTCACAAGGAGAAGTTAACGAGTATAGACGATTTCCCTGTAGCTGAGTTTGTTGTTTTTTAAAGTCTTACAAAGTGTCCCTTCTGAATCTAGGTCTCTTTCCACAGCTCAGAGCTAATATGTGTCATTTTTCAGGGCAGATGCCCAGTGACAGCCACTTTGGCCTGGATTCCACGGTCTCTTGGGGTAGGAAGGAGTCTGGGACTGGTGTGATCAACGGGAAGGGAAACCAGCTGCTCCCAAGCAGTATGCGGCTGCTGCTGTGCAGGCGCTCACGTGAGCTCAGGAGAACGTGACCTCCGGGAAAGAAACCCATGGACAGAGGTTTGGTTTTAGTGTCTGAAAGTCTGCACCCTTAATAACAGACAAGAAATAAACACCTTGCTTGAAATTTCTAAGTCCATGCATAATCATTTGTTAAGTACTTAGGCGTTTCTGGACCAGCGGGGAGAAGTTAGCCAACGGGCTTTTAAAGCAACGTGTGCTCTCCTAAGGACCAGCGGCTAACTCGAGTACGGGAGGTGGTGGGGTTTCAGTCCACGGAATCAGCAGTTATTTCCTCAGAGTGTGTCATCTTGTGTATGGAACACACACGTGACACGAATTCACCATATTCGAATCAGACTGTACTTTGAACAACATTCTTAATTTTATTAGCAAAAGTTGTATGTAATTTAGGAAATTTGTACTGCTTTGCTTATTAATACTTGCTTAATCCAGGTTTAACATTCTAAAAATATTTCCTTTGTATATTCTTTTACAAATACTCATCGAAATCGTTGATGGAAACACCTACTAGTCTTGCAGTGGCAATAGGAGACAGTTTGTGCAGAGGCAGTTCTTTAAATGACGTTTCCATCTCAGAGTAAGTTGCAAAGTTTGCAGGTGTGCGGTGCACGCCGGGAGGACCCCTTCTAAAGCCGAGGGGCGAGGTGCGCACTGAGCACCCGGAGCTTGTCGGGCCGGGTCTGCAGCCCTGCCCGCCTGCCAACGTCGCAGCAGCAGTGGGGCCTCCGACCTTTGACACTGCTGAGGGGTCAGCGGGCAGTTGCTTCCGCTGTGGAGTAAGGGTCTGTCAGAGTCCTGTGGAGCTTCCGACTTACAAAGAATCTGCCTTTTTGTTGTGTGCGCGCTTGGTCCTGTCCCAGAGGTCACTTACACTTTTTGCTGTTTCAGGTTGTTTTCTGCTACCTTGTCCTCCAGATTGCTGACCTGACCCCCTGCTTCATCTGCTCTGTTTTTGGTTCCCTCTAATGTATTCGTCATTTCTGACTAGGTGCCTGTGTTCTGAGTTTACCTATTCCCCCCCTAAACTCACTGAGAACCCCTACAGCCCTATTTGGACTTTGTTATTCTGTTCTGTCCTTTGGGACAAGACTCTTTGTCTCCTCACTTTGGCTGACCACCATGCTCATTTCCCTGTTCCGTCGATCTGCTACATCTGACAGTCTCCACAGTGGCCTGACGTGGTGTGTCTTGTGAGACCTAGTGGGCTAGTCTCCCCAGTCAGCGGAGCCTGGTGCCCCAGAGCACTGCACCCCTTTTTGTAGGTTGTGTGCCCTCCTGTTGTAGTTGAGCCTTGACCGCTGTTGGCGTGTCGGGGGGTGGGACCGACCCTCCAGCTGACTAGCTGGGAGTTGGGCCCCTGAAGCAGAGGTTGCTTTAGCGGGGCTCTGGTTCTAGCCAAGTCCAGCCTTCACGTGTGTCATTTGTGCAGCTGTTTATGTGGTGTTCAGATGTGGTCTGAAGTGTCTTAGGAGGGGCTCCAGTGCAGGCCAAGGTCAGCTGCTGTTTACAGGGCACAAAATGACCTGCAAGTGGTTCCACTGGTGCTGGGCTTGGACACTTCTGGGAGAGGCTGTGCTGCAAACTGAGGTCGGCTGCCACTAGTGTCGGACTTGGGGCCACCTGATGGGAGTTACACTAGTTGGCATGGGTCACCTTTTGTGCCAGGCTTGGGGTCCAGGGTACACTGAGGACACCCACTCCTTGTTCAGAGTTTGCGGACAAAGTCCTTAGCACTCACGGAAGAAGGCTGGCTGCCTGGCTGCACTAGTTCGGTGGACTCTCAGAATCACAGGCCCCCGGGGCGGGGTGGAGATTAATGTCAGGTCAATGGAGAGCTCGGAGTGGAGCCAGTTCAAGCTTGCCACGGAGGAGAAAGCAGAGGTGCGGCCGGCCCCTCCAGCCCTTGTCCCGAAGCTAGTCAGTCCAGTCCCTCCCTGCAAGGCCCTGGAGCATTTTGAGCTGATGCCCTGGGCTGGGGAGTCCAGTGTGGGGCTGGTAGCCCTCACTCCTCCGCAGGGGACCCTTCCACAACCAATATTCCTCATGTGGGTGTGGGACTTCCCATTCCACGTCTCTGCCCCTCCTACCAGTCTCATCCGGGGTTTTTTATACCCTTAGTAAGAGGATTTTTGTTCACGTAGTTTCCACGTTTTCAGATGGCGGTTCTATAATTCAGATGTAACTTGGATATGGTCGTGGGCAGTGAGCAGCGTTCACCGACTTCACTGCCGTTGCTGCAAGTCCTTGGCAGCTGTGTCTGGGAATGGCAGGCCTGGTGGCGGTGCCAGCTGTCTTCCCTGCGGACTCACTTCACACAGGCCAGGATGTCTTGTCAGCTGACATTTGCTGCAGAAACCCAGGTTCCAGGGAACAGTAATCACTTTCCCCTCCAGACGCAGAACGGTTGACTCAAACTGCAAGGTGGACATTTTCCTGGTACAAGGTAAATAAAACCTGTTTTGTTTCCCGCTTCCTTTTACATCAGGTCCGAGAAACCGTTCCAGACTTTTTTTGTAAATGTGGACAGTAAATGACAGTAAATAACTTCCACATTAGCAAGTTTTCTCTCCCATCACCCAGTTAACTTGACAAGGAGGAAAGCCAGGAACAGATAAATGAGTCTTACCACCCAGCATGCAGCAACCCCGAAGAAGGCTATTAGCATTCCCTTGTATCAGGGAGCACCACAAACCTGTCCTGGAGAGGTTCTTAGATACATAAAGTTTAGGGCTCTCTTTATTGCTGATTACAGATTTAAAACTATGTAATGTGCACTTCTTGGCAAGTCAAACAAGTGATTACTTAACATTGCAAATAAAAGCTTAAGGAAACACGAAAATACAAAGGACAAGAAAACCACAAATTGGCATCAGCCTCAAAACAAAAGGATTTAGTAACAGAAATAAAGTCTCCACAGTTAAGTGTCTGTCAAAATTTTTAAATTACCCAAACAGTGCAAATGCTCAACTCAGTGTCACATACTGAACTATTAGTACTTGTCCCTTGAAGCTGCAAACTGGAAAAGTCAACCACTTTTTATGATCACACAAACCACCTAAGTTGCTCGAGGTTTAGAATAAAGCAACATTTAATATTTTTTAAAAGATGGAACTTGTGACACGTTCAAAAAGAAAACTTGCTTTGTTTTTATGCAGCTGTGCTCAGAAGTCTACCAACTTCCTCAGAAACCATCCTGGGTATGGTTAGCCAAATCACAGTTCAAAGCAGTGTCACACTGGCCGCCTGAAGGTACCCTTGGAGGTACTGGAGCGCTTCCGCATTGAGGCTGGTGCTCACCATCGATGGAACCTACAAGAGACAGGAAACACACAGACCCTCGTGCTACAGGAGCACCACCACCGCTCTGGGCAGGGCAGTCCCTCACCGTAGCCACTACAGGAATTCCCAAGTAACCCAACTACTTCTACGCCTTCAAAAGTGAATAGGGTTAAAAAGTGGACCCACGGGGAATTACTATTGCTCACCACGGCGGAGGCAGTGTGGTTATGAGGTTTTAAAAGCCCGTATGTGGCACATAAGGAAATACACCATGGGCGACACGACATGTCGCCTACAGCTTGCTCAAGAAAAAAGGAAGAACACATGAAACAAGACTGGCAGAAAATGGTTACAACTGAAGGTCAGCACATGAGGGTGCAGTGTGCTGGTTCTATGTGTTTTTGAAGTTTTCCATAAAACAACACTGAGAGATATAAATTTATCTCAAGACTCTCAAAGGTGATGGCTAATGGAACAATACAGCCATTACTAGCTTTACTCTCTATTCCATTATTTGAGTATCCTTCAGTTAAAAAATAAAAACAAATACCTAATATTTTAATATTAGGAGGATTATTTCAATCTGGGAAAAAATACATTTCTAGTCAAAGGGCTTTATCCCTGATTACCTCCTAAAATCATTCATTTATAATATTCTTGTAGCCCATCATTTTAACTAAAGAAAAATCAGCCTTGAGCATTGCTCAGGGGGACGTTGTTCAATTCTGCTGACCAATGACAACAGGCGCCAGAACGACTATGACCCTCGCACCTTCTCGTAAAGGTCTTTGACAACAAAGATACTCACCCTTCCTGGACACGCAGTTGACAATTTGTGAAGTGACTGTGCCAAGTGAATCTTGGGGTTGGTCACCATTTGACCTACAGGATCATGCTCTTTTTTCCCAGCAAATGCCAACTGTGAGAAGGCAGTCTGGTATCCTGGTGTATCTTCTATGTCAATGAAATGTTCTTCATCAGGGATGGAATCATCTTCGGGTAACTCAAAGAGGCCGATCAGAGACTGCAGTAAAGGAGTCCTGGGTTAGAAGAAAGAGAAACAAAACAGCAACTCCTTAGAAACAAACTACAGACTCTCAGTCTTAACCGCAGCCAGGAGGCACCACTGAAATTAAGACGGACACCAGTGCATATGGCTCCCCAGTTTTCAGTTCTTTTGGCTGCAGCACCCCAGTTTCTCTTTGGTAAACTACTCCACCCCCAGAGCTCTCAAGCCGGCTGTATGACCCCGGCCTGACTCGTCGGAAGGCTACGTGACTCAAGCCAAACGAAGGGTCACTTGTCAGATTACTTTACGGAAGGGCTGCTTGAGTGAAACCAGGAGAAGAGGCAAGAGGTCAGGAAAAGCTAGGTCTGCGGGACACTGAGCACAAGCATGTAAGGTCTTCTCTTAGCCTGTCCCCTTCTCTTGACATGGAAGCCAGTTTACTTGGGCACCTGTCATAAAACTGTCTTAGAAATCATCAAGAACAGGGACTTTTACCAGACTCTCAAGGGGTTCATGAATGCCCTCCCCCACTCCCCAAAAAGTTAATCAGGAAACAAGACCATCACATGCCCAGAAGGATCCACAGGTTAGGTCTTGGACCTGATGGCTGTCCGTGGAGAAGAGGAAATCGGAACCCAGTCCTCTGATCCCTGAGAGAGTAAGCTTGGTTGATTCTGCAGTCACAGTGAAAGAAAGCTGTGGCTCCTAGATATCAGAATGCAGTACTTGCCATAGTTTGGTATACTCCGTGTCCATCATTGGGGGGCATTCTGTTAGTAATTTGGTTATGCCAACTGCACAAATCTTCTTCTCTACGTTTCCAGACACTTTTTGAATTTCGGGAATAATGATTTTTTCCAAAACCATTCCAAACATTCTGTTAAAACAAAATAAACCCAGTCAATATTAAATTAGACTACCACTGTAATTAATAGTTAGACACTTATTAGATGTTTTTTATGCTCATTGACCCCTTACAAATATAACATACGAAAAACAAGGCTGCACTGATGGGAGAGACTTAGAGACGGCAAAGCTTCAAACCTCTACCCTCTGGCCAATCACCCTCATCTTTTGTGAATGCTAAAGCCTTCACTCAATCTTTACAGCCATTCTTTGGTCTTGTGTCTTTTTTTTAAAAATAACTTTAAGAAGTCTTTAAAAAATTAGAAATTAGGAAAAAGGAGTAAGCAGCAGCAAGAAGAAAAGACACTCACTCGCCACCCAGTAATAATTAGTTTCAACATTTCTGGATTATAAACTTCCCAACTTTCTAGGACAACATAGCTGTACCTGTGAATGTTACCGGCTACAGTGAAAACATGATTCAGCCAATCACTCTATGCTGTTGCATTGACCTAGAAGTTCTCCCTGATTCTACATGAGGCACATGTCTCAGATTATACAGTAACAGTGGGCACCGAAGAGTATGGACATTTTAACGCTCTAGAGAAAGGCTTTCTCTCTACAGGAGAGCACCGCCGGTTAAACACCCACTGCACTGCACGAGCCGCGGACTTCCTCACAGCCCTTTAGTGCTCGAAAGCCCGTCTTCTTTTCGGTGTGTTTTACTGACTGTGCCGTTACAGTTCCATCTTTCCCTCCCCTGCATCCCTCTCTGCCCTGCATCCCCTCCCTCCAGCGTCCGCCTTAGTTCATGTCCATGGGTCCTACACGTAAGTTCTTTGGCTTCTCCATTTCCTGTACTATTCTAACCTCCCCCTGTCTGTTTTGTACCTACCATTTGTGCTTCTGTTCCCTGTACCTTTTCTCCTCCTCCCCCTCCCTGCGGATAACCTCCCTGTGATCGCCGTTTCTGTGATTGTTATTGTTTCTGTTCTAGTTGTTGGCTTAGTTTATATTGTTTCACGTTCAGTTGTTGATAGTTGTGAGTCTGTTGTCATTTTACTGTTCACAGTTCTGATCTTTTTCTTAGATAAGTTTTGTATTTATTCAATCTGGAATTTTTTTGAAACGCTACGAAGACATCTGACATGAGTTGTTCCTCCATCCTCTGTCATTTCTTTGTACCCTCCCTTTCCCTAGTAGATGGGGAACGACATTCCACTATATTCTTCGCATACACACTAAACAGTCCTATTGATACAGACTTTTCTCACTTGAGAAATCACGCTATTAACAAAGGCAGGCTCCTGGCAACACCACTAATCACCTAATATTGCACAGAACACTGGCTGTGGAGGCCACCCGAGTGGGGAGTCACTCTGGGAACTACAGGAATGTTCGCAGGCATTTTCTCCTTTATGACATCAAGAATATTTTGAAAGCTACAAATACCATGCTGAAATCATGAGTGACATAGACACTGGTTTAAAGTCCAACTTTTCACTTTTAAAAAGAAAGAAAGCCCTGGCTGGTGGGGCTCAGTGGATTAAGTGCCAGCCTGCGAACCAAAGGGCCGTTGGCTGGATTCTCAGTCGGGGCACAGGCCTGGGTTGTGGTCCAGGTCCCCCCAGTGGGGGGGTGCGTGAGAGGCAACCACACACTGATGTTTCCCTTTCTCCCTCCCTCCCCCTCTCTCTCAAAATTTAAAAATCTTTAAAAAATATATAATAAATAATGAAAACAAACTTACTTTGGTTGTATACCATCAAATATTTCCTGCAGTGCCAGTGCCCCGTATTTTATGCAATACAAGTTAATAAAGACTAAGAAACCTGTTGAAAGAAGATGCAGACCATCAACACAGGACTCACTGCACTGAACGAGTGACTGACTTAGTGGAGACGTGCCAGATGACTAAGCAAGCACCAGTGCCTGCCTTTATAGTACAAGCACAGAAAGTCTGCATGCAGTCTCTGACTTGCATTTTCTTTGTAATATTTCTGTTAAACATATTTTCGTATCTAAACATAAATGAACCTTTGGAACACAATACATTTGAAACTGATTTAGTGTTTGAGGAATACAAACATCTTAACGTATTTTACAGATAACATTTATAGCTGATAAAAGGTTTATTAATATAACCATAACACCTAAGGGTTTTAGCTACTTTCCTTCATTATTTCTGCAGAAACACCCAAATGATTTTACTTACTCTTGATAAACTTTGTTGTTTTGGAATTCTGAAGTCTTTGGAATAATAGAATGAAGATTTGCTTCCTGTATTGGTCAACTGATTCACTACAAAATTGAATAAAAGCAACAATATAAGTCCAGCATTTTTTCTGAGTGCCTAACGGAATCCTTGGTTAATGTACAATGAGGTGATATATTCATACTCACGGAGGCATGTGCTCTATTATGCTGTTTAGAAGATAAAAACCTTGATGGTCATTGGCTTTGGATGCAATGAGTTTCTGGAAAACACCTAGTAACCCAGGCTACAACAAAACAGATCAAATATTAATCACAGGGACAAGGATTGACTATGCCAAAAGTTAAACAGGTGATGTAACCTGGGAAAGAGTGCATGCTGTAATCGCCCAATCAGCAGTTTCTGAAGTGTGGAGAAAAATAATGCCACCACAACAAACCCTTCAAGTTCTTGAAACTAACCTATTTGGCTCTTATTCTTTTGTTTTCTCCCATGGATATAACTAAAGTTAGATACCTAATTCTAATAAGATAAACATTAACATTCTCTACTAATCACTTCCCTTTTTACTAAGTTTATTTTAATAAAGAATTTAAAAAAATCTGACATCCTTAATTTCTTTCAGCCATCTTAGAAAATTATAGTTACATCAAAATAAGTCCGACTCACGATTTTGTCAGCGGCAGTGTTTGCTATTGTATTTGAACCACGTTCTAGGAAGGCTTGAAGAAGCCTCACTAGCGCAGGGATATTTCCTGTTCTTTCCCAAAGCACTGGCTGAAGGAGATGAGGAAATAAGGCCATGTAGGAAGATGGGATGTCACTTTTGTGCGTCTCCAGAAGCAAGGACATCACTTGGAAGACGTACGGAATAAACTCTGTGGGGGAAGCAGGCAGCTGTCAGCTTCAGGACGAAGGCTCTGCTGCCGAGGGCCCATCTGTTACAGAGGCTGTATTTTATAGCCGCGTTCCCGACTCTGTTCAGTCAGGGAAAAAACAACCCCCTTTAACTCACCTTGCACATCATTTTGTAAAATGTCAGTGAACACCAGAAACAACGCCTCTTCAAAATTCACAACAGCGGCAGGGCTGGCTTTGCAGGTTATCCTTATAGATAAACAGATCGCTTCAAACATGTAGTGATTAAAGTGAGGTTTGCTTGGGTTCTGAAAATTTTTTAAAAAAGGCACATTACTCTAGTAATCCAAGTGACTGTGTTAAATGTCATTTAGAAAACACCTAACCCTTCTAAAACATTAAAAAAGATGCCTTCTTTTTAAGTCAGTATTAAGACAACCAATGACAATAAAAAGCCTACAGTTGAAATTTTACAATGACTATAAAATTCAGAAAATAAAGCAATACTTGTTAATACTTATTTGTTGGGATTTCTTCTTTTAATGAGTAAAAGTCTGCTACAAAAACGTACTTGAGAGTCCCAGCGGGGTGACAACACGAGCCTCAGCTGCCCGTGCTGTGAGGGTCTCGTCTTGAACCCATGCAGTCACTGTCAGTAGTGGAAACGAGCAGGGACGTATGCGCTGGCTCTGCCACTAGCCTCGTGGGGACCTCAGACAAACTGGGACTTCTACAGGCTTCAGTGCCCGTGACTACAGAGGGACGACCCCTGCAGCGTTCTCCCGAAGGCTGCTACGTAAGACTGAGGAGCTCAGGGGACGAGTGTGGGGGGAGGGAGAGGGGCAGGCAGGGACCGTGAGGGACGGTGCCCTGCTTCTCTTCTCTCTCAGTCTCCGAGGCCCAAAGTAGTCTGAGACCCGACCAGACCTCAGTGGAAAAGTTATCACCGTTCTCCAAAATCCCTCTAACGCTTCCTATGAATTTATCTCCTTTTCATAGTTATTAGGAATAAGAATCTAAAAAGGAATTCTGTCAGCCTTAAACTGAATTTTTATTATCTAAAACAAAGAATATTCAAAGATGAGTCACAATGTGTGTAAAACTGGTCAAAGAAGTGAACAGCTTCTTTTATGCCCACTTGGTACAAAGCCTACCTTCCTACGATCATTTCATATTACTTGCACTTTCTCAGTCTCCGTCGGTGAACATGTTACGTGAAACCGAGGTAACGACGTTCTAATGTTTCTGAGCCTGCGCTTTTTAAAGGCGAGTGCTGCCAGGCCTCCAGTCTACGTCGTCCCCACGTGATGATTTCAGAAATGTACACAGGCTGCTGGCTCAAGAAGAGTTCAAAGCCCTTTCCCTAAGTCTGACCTCCTGTCGGGAATCCTGACGCTCAGTTTGGAGCACAAGTTAAGAAGCGGCTGGACTTTCAAAAGGGTCTGTTACCTTACTGACAGCTAACAGCTTCTGTGTAAGCTGAGAGATGAGAGTAGGGATGTAAGGGATTATGGCTTCTTGTAGGAGGGAAAAACTTCTCATGATAGCTGTAAAATACAAAAACAGCAACACAGACAGTTTAGTGAAAATTCAGAACAAAACACTGGTGGGGGAAAAAGTCCACTGATTCATCAACTGAAATTTTCAGACCCTTAACCCCCAAGTAGCTCTCTACATTTAAAATCCAAATCTCCCTTCCTTTTAAAATAAGGCCAAGGACTGACAACAAAACTTAGCTGGGCAATATTATTTCCAGAGGGCATAGAGCTTAAAGAATTAAAGGGACACCATAAACATAACAAAGTGGGTAAAGCGGCAGAGAAGTTCAAGTCTTTCTCACTGCGAAGTCAGGGGCAGAAGTGCTCAGTCCTAGCCCACTGCAAACCTGCAGCCTACAGGAAACAGAAAGAGAAGGCCATGTGCCTCCCCCACCCCGGAAAAAAAAAGATTAAGAGCATAAGAAAAATCCAGAAATATGTAAAAAGCTATAGAGGGCCCATATTGCAAAAAGACTGCTCATTAAAAAATGCCTACAAATATATTTGGCAGGGGAAAGAAATACTTTAAGCTAAAAACATATGATGGCCATTTCTGCACAAACAGAACAGGTGTTTGCTACGCAGAGCACCCACTACCTGCCAGACGCACAGGACAGAATGCTACCCTCTCGTCTCCTAACCTTTGCAACGGTGTTCCCTCTCTCAGGGCCAAAGACTCACACTTAGACTGTCTGCCTGCCACCTACCCTCACCTTGGCTGAGACACCACTTCCCAGAGAAGGCCTGCCCCTGAGCAGGCTGAGAAGGTTAGCGGTGGGTCAGCGCCCCTCCTCTGGGCTGGCACAGCCTTTCATTCACTCGTGTAAGAGTGTTGCTGGGGAGGCCTTACATCCTGGGTGTTCCTGCATACCTACGAGCACAGCAACGGAGACCGAGGACCAATTAGCTGCCTCACAGAAATGGATGTTAAAGCACAGTCACGGCACATCACTGCTGGGAGAATATAGTGCTGGAAACACACACACTTACACACACACAAACACACGTACACACGCATCCACACCCCCGGGGTCCTGACCCAGAACAGAGACCTCCGTTTCTTTGAAGTGCACTGCCTATGAATCCAACACTGTGCTGGTCTCCTGGAATGCGGCAGTGAATGAGACTATGATGGCCCCTGAAATCTGAGCTGTCACCAAGACACTCTTACTGCAGCACCTGGCAGATGGTCACAGCTGCTTGCATCCCTGGCACTATGTCTCTGAAGGCAGATCTGTGTGGGTCTAGCAAGTGCACCCAGGTCCCCACCGAGAACTAGCGCAGTGTGCCATCACTGAGTGTCTGATCTAACCTTTGCCCTCAAGAAATTCAATCTAGGAAAGGAAAAAAGGAGTCTGCTACTTTTTCTTTAATAAGAAGAGATCTCTGTCAAATGAGGTAAAACTTTTTCCTGAAAACACTATTAACAGTAAAGAAAACAATACTCTTCATTTAAAAGTGTCTAATCCTACCTGATCTTAGGTGACAGCATACAGCTCAGTGTTTGCCCTTGTAATCAGATTAGATGCTTGTGGTCTGTGTACACCAGGGAAACGGCCTACCTTTCATAATATATTCATTTTCTGAAGAGCCAGGAAGTGTGAGAGCTTTGAAAAGGTTTGTTAGCAGAATCTCAACAAACGGTGCGATTTCTGCAGCTGTAAAGCTATAGATGAAAAAACAGCTTTCAGTCACTGCCAACCCTTGAGCTTGTCACTTTGGATTACCCTTGGCAACTACTAAGTCACACTCCTTGGCATAAACGTGAGCCATCTCCCACCACTGACAATCGACAGCTTAGGAAAAGAATGTTTTCTATGCGCTCATGGTAAATTCCTAAGAAGACACATCTGAGACCAATCGTAATTAAACAAACCAAACCCTGAGCAAACCCAACATCCTCTAAAGCTATTAAGTTCGTTCTTGGTTCGTATCACCTTCGAGACCAGAACTCAACACTCTCAGGGGCTCAGTCACCTCATCTTCCTGGAGGTGGAACAGACTCAGAACTCTGTGTTTCTGTGTAAATTCTAGTCCTGAAGACAGATACTGGCTTGACTCACCTCAAAGAATGTCCTTTCAACCCTTAACTGGCCTCTGGGCATACCTGCACCTCGAGTTCTGGATGAAGAGAACCTAGAATTGTTTTCCATCTCTTACCCAAAGCTCAGTTTCAAGAAATAACACGGTTGAAGAATGGCCTGAAAGACACACAGACCATCCGTTCCTCTGCAGTCCGGCCTGTGTCAGGCCAGAAAAGCAACTGCCTCGAACCCTCGCGTGTCCTCTGTCTCAGCACTGATTCAGAACAGCCAGGTGACAGTAACTGCACACGCGGCCGCGAGGAACACGGGTGCTACACGCACTCCCTCCCTGCAGGCCCACTTCTGAGGTGCCTCCTGAGTTAACTGTTTCGACTTTAACCTCATGGAGATTGTGAAAATTTTAACTCACCAAGTTTCCCTCTTTGCCTTGGTTGCTAGGATTCCACATAAAATTCAAGAGTCTCTTAAACTACTGTACAAGACCCTGACACGCATTTCTGTTCATTGTATGAAACGTGCCCGTTATTTTCCTTTGCTCCCATTTCCTCTACGTAACTTGATTACCATGATGTGTCGATTTTGGCATCTGCCTCAAACCCTTTCAGATTGAGACGGTATAAATGAGTGAAAAGTACACATTAATTTTTCTAACCACTAATGAAATCACGAATACATTCAGAGATATCCCTGACCAGTACAGAACACCCACCCCAAGATGAAAAACAGACTACTTAAGAGTCCAATACTTACAGAGTAGCGTGGTTAGGCCCCCTCATAGTGAACAGCCTCTCCAGAGCATGCGCTGCATAAGTGTGAACAACGATACTTTCAGCTTGAAGGTGATTTATCAAGAGAGGAACAGAGACTAAAAGCTGCTCTTTTGGTACCTGAAAGACACAACAATATACACGCTCACAACTCAGTGATGCTACCTTCAGGTAAAAGACAACAGGAAGAAAAGGGCGTGCTGATGCTAGAAAGTGTGCCTTCCAGCTCTTACAGTGGAAAATGATGTGGTAGAAGCACCAAAACCTCCACCCGACACAACGGTCCAGCTCACACTCGCTTTTCCTGTCCCCTTTCTCTGAGCACGGACAGTATGAGTAGGATGAAATCTGCATATCACAGAAAAACACCACGGAGAAGCAGACTAAGATTTCATTCATCTTAGAAGAACTACACTTTTTTCTAGCGGGCATTTCTTGGAGAAGTTATTCAAGCTTTGTGCCTCATTTTCTCTTCTATAAAAAAGGGCGGGGGAGGACAAAAATAGTAACACTAATCTTCAGTAAAAATCTCTAACATTTTTTAGGACAATCCATTAGTCTTTAAAGTAGAACAGCTTAACAAGGTCGCATGTAACCTTGGGTAAATACCTGCCAAAGACACACAAAAACTATAAATCAAGAAACTAAAGAATCACCCATGGGGAGTAAACTATGGCGTATTTTTATGATAAAATACTAAACAGCTATTGAAAATGAACTCTAACACCTCTACTAAAGGAGTAACTCTCTAAAATAATGCTTAGCACGTAAGTAACAAGATGTGTGGACCAATAACTGTAACATGGTATCAGTTATATAAATAAAAAATTTAAACCCACAGGAACTATAGAATTTCTATGGAAACAAATGTAGTAAAACCACAAACACTTGTGAGAATGGGTGTGAAACACACTGAATTCATTACGTCCCTGGGGGAGGAGAGTAGAAGGGGGACAAGGAGGAGGCACACTGGCTGCCCCCACTGTGTACCTGAGTAACAGGGGCCCACAGTTGTGCTGGTCATGTTACCATCATTCAGGGTGGGCAGAAGTAGGTTTAACATTTTGAGTATGCAAAACGGTTTGCTCTTGTGCTACTGTTTATTAATTACTGCATTATTTTCCACACGAAAGACTGTAAACCTACCTTTGCCCCACGCTGGGTTATTTTCTACTCTTGCTATGTGTTTAAAATCATTTGCCAGATGGCTGAACTGCAATTTGGCAGAAGTGTTGGACGAGTAAGATGACTTTGCATGCTATGTTTCCTGTCTCACTAAAATTGAAGTGACATAAAGTGTTAACAATCAGAAGAATCATATAACCCAATAGCAAACAAAAGAGCTCAAAAAAAACAAAACAAAACAAAACAATCCCATTAAAAAATGGGCAGACACCCTGGCTGGTGTGGCTCAGAGGATTGAGCGCGGGCTGCGAACCAAAGGGTCACTGGTTCAATTCTCAGTCAGGGCACAGGCCTGGTTTGATGAGGGCCAGGTCCCCAGTGGGGTCCACGTGAGAGGCAACCACACATTGACGTTTCCCTCCCTTCCCCTCTAAATAAATAAAATCTTAAAAAAAAAAAAAAAAAAAAAAAGGCAGAGGATCCGAATAGATTTTTTCCAAATAAAACATACAGATGGCCAACAGGGACATGAAAAGGTGCTCAACATCACTAATCAGAGAAATGCAAATCAAAACCACAATGAGATATATCTATTACCAAAAAGACAAGTAATAACAAGTATCGTTCAAGGGTCAACTTACTTACATACAAACCTCGAATCACCCCGCTGTGTACCTACAACTAGCACAGCCCAGTAGGCCAGCACACCCAGGTTGCAGGTTTGATCCCTGGTCAGGGCTCCCACAAGAAGCAACCAAGAAATGCATAAGTAAGTGGAACAATAAATCGATGTTTCTCTCAAAATCAATAAAAAACCCTCATGATGTTTTTATGTATATATACACATCCACACACATATAAATAAAATATAACTCAATTATATTTCAATTAAAAATAAAAGAGATGAGGAACTGAGATCCACAGAGGAAACAGTAGATACGGGAGTCTTCCCCTCTCTGGGGCTGCCGGCTCCCTGACAAGCTTGAGCGGTAGAGTCTCTGTCCCCGTTTCCCCTCCTCTGCCCCAGCTGCTACTGTCGGCCTGGGGCCTGGGCATGACCAATGGAAATGGGGAATGATCAAGTTTTATAAAGGGGATTTACGGTGGTATCACCAAATACTTCCGGATCCACAAATTCTCATTCAGAGTCCAAATTGTTTGGAAAATATACAATCTATGAAAAATATTAAGAGTATTTTCTTGTTGACTTTGAACATGTTCAGGGAGCTGTTCTGATGAAATTTAACAAGGGCTGTGACCAAAACGAGTCAGTGACTTGAGGGGGTGAGCCAGCATCTCTGTACTTGTTGGACTAACTTTTTTTGGTCCTTGTAATAAAGAAAACGGATGTGAAGAATGTATAAACTAAATCAATACTTTGCCAGTTATGATAAAAGCACCTACTACACTTGAGAGTCGCATGAAACAAAGAAATGTTCACTTAAAAAAAATAAGAAAAATATATCTCTTTTAAAAATTAAGACCAACACTCATAAATATGGGCGAAAGTATGACTCAATAGTTCACAGAAAAATTTTTTAAAGAAATTCAACATGACACAGTCAAACCCCTATGGAGGCAAACTTGGCAATATCTACAAAATCACAGCGTGGGCTCACCCTCTAGTCTAGCAGTCACACTTGTGGGGACCTATCACGAAGTTACAAAGGCAAAAGCACCAAGTGACATATACACACGGGGCTATTAAAAGTATTATTTAAAGTCCCTGGTATTACGTAAGATAACAAAAGGTACAAAACACTCGGGTTATTTATCTGGGGGGACTGGCTGAGTAAACCACAGGTAAGCCACCCAACGGGGCAGTATGTTTGGAAAATCTATACATGTAATAGAGAATGACATCCAGGATCTATTAAGTGAAAAAGCAAGGTGGAAAACTATTTTTAGTACACTCTCTCCTGCATAAAAGGAGGAGAAATATAAACATACACACAAAGGTATTAGGTCATATTTTCAAACTTAATATGAGTGCACGCTGACTCCGGAGGCAGGGACAGCAAACCTCTCATGTCCCGCCCCCCCAAAAAACACACACACATGGGTGGGGGGAGAATGGTAGGGGGAAAATTCAAACTGTAATTGAACAACAATAAAGTAATTTAAAAATAAAATAAAATAAAAACACACACACACAAAGAAATGAACCTAACTGTTTATCGAATTTGTGGCAAAAATGCACAAATAATTTCGAGCTGCTTTAAACACAGCACTGTTTTTACTACTCACTTACTAGGGCAATACTGTAAGGCTATAAAACCAGAGATGGAAATGAATCAGTGGAATTACTTTAGTTGTCATCATGTTGGCAGTTGCTCATTTCCTGACTCTCTCCTGTGGAAAAAGCCTAGAACCAGTGACAACCCACTAGTAGCATCCCTAGCTCCTAGACTCTGCTCTTTAAGTAACACTCCCCCCTTAAGAGGCGGCTAATCGAGGTCTGGAGCAGGACGTGTATGGAAGAAGCAGTTAAAGGCTTAGTACTAAGTTTATGTCAGGCGGGCACAGGAATCTCCATAATGGGCCCCCACTGGCCAAAGATGGAACTAGGGCATCAGAAATACCCCCACTGTCATCTTTCGAAGTTGGTAAGGCACTGTCTCATAACTCTAAACATTTATAGAGAGGGAAAAGCGACAAACATTTTTCTTGCTTTTCCCAAACAGACTGATAATTAAAACATCTAGGAGACCATGGTGGCTGGTGCACAAAAGAACGAATATATCAAAACCCATGTAAGTGCACACACTAAAACGGTGACTTTTATATTAGGTGAAGAGTATCTCAAAAAGTCAGTCAGTGATGGAAAATTCCTCTTCACCTGTACCCACTGATCACTCTTACCATCACTAAGTGGACAATCAGACATGGTGCATGTCCTAATAAAACGAAACAAGGTGTAACTATTAACAAATTCTTGCCTCCCTCCCAAAGGATTAAGTGGCATATAACATATAAATGAGCAGCTACTTACTTGATTCCTAAAAATCATAATGTATTTGATACCATCAGCTTTAAGAACAGGAAATTCATTCACTAGTAAAAAAAAATAAGTCATCGTTATTTAATGCTAAGGATTATTACTCTAAAACTGGTGACAACATTATTAGATGTTTAAAAGATGCCTTTGGTAGTCAAGTAATTGAAGCTTAGTTAATTATATAATAATCTACTATGTAGCAATTCATTCTGGTAAGATTACAAACAATTTAATTACCCCTCTCACGCTTAAGTTTCATTACAAATGAACATGTATTACTTAAGTAACTGAATAAAAATGATTTGGACCACAACTAATAATCACATCGTCTTCTTCCCAAAACTGAAGCTATTATAAATCAAGAGCATGTTCCTCTGGCTGGGATTTGCTTTACATTGCTCTGGTGATGGGGAAATAAATTAGTGACAAGGACAGAAAATTGGCCAGTTGTTAAAAAATTCTTGCAGCTGGACAGCATTAACATGGAAGTTCATTACAATACTCTCCCTACCTTTTAATATATTTGAATTTTCCATACAAAAAGTTAAAAAAAAGGGGGGGAACTATCTATGTACCCTGGTTAATATCATTTCATCAAAATAGGAAGTTATCTTTACTATTTATCAGTTTCAAGTACTTTAAATTTACTTCAGTTTTAACAGTTTACTTTTTCAAATGAGAAGGAAAAGAAAACCAAAGTGTAATTCCTAGACTCTATACCAAGATAACAAAAAGCTGAACTGTAATTTAGTCTTACTTGTTCCTATTTTCCTTTCTACATAAGGCAACAGTTTCTTTATAAAAAGTTAATTTCACCTGGGCAAAATTTGGAGGAACCAGTGGAGATTTTACTCAATAAAAGAAACACCTGCAAGAAGCACAGGAGCCAATGGTTTGAGTACTATAGTGATGTGGATGGAGCCCCTGTTATGACTTTTGCCACAATGTTACTTATTTTATAATATAAAATAACACTGCAAATAAAAATTGCAAGTAAGGCCTGGCTGGTGTGGCTCAGTGGACTGAGCGCTGGACTGTGAACCAAAGGGTCACTGGTTTGACTCCTGGTCAGGGTACATGCCTGGGTTGTGGGCCAGGTCCCCAGTAGGGGGCGCACGAGAGGCAACCACACATTGATGTTTCTCTCCTGCTCCCTCTCCCCCTTTAAAAATAAATAAATTAATTAATTTAAAAAAATATTGCACGTATGGTGTTGTAAGTTGTATAAATAATTTTTCAGAAAACTCACCATTGGCCGACTTTAAATCAGGGAGAATGTGATTCACAAAGAACTCAGTCAGGTTTACAAGTTCATTTGCTTGTGTAATTCCATGCTGAAAAACAAATTTGTTATAAGGTAAAATAACATTGAATACCTGTATATATCCACCACACTGGAAATCTAGGTAACTTTGGAAAACCAGGTTAAAAAGAGAGAACAACACTTCAAAACACAAACCGCTTAAATATAAAACAAGACTGTTTTAATCGGCGATAAAGAAACTCCCTAAATTAGCAAGTCCTGAGTCTAAGGGAACAAGTGTGGCATCTGTCAACTTTTTGGTCTATGAGAAACTTAAGTGTTTAACACATCAACATGAAGCCCTCTTTGGAGACGATGAATTCTAATCAGAACTAACAGGTTATCTAGTAGGACAGGTTTGGCTTCTGTGGTTACTAACAATTCTGTTTTAGAAATAAAACTATATTGACAAGATTCACCTTCTGTGTTTGGGCTTTTGATGCCAAAGATGTCACTAGATAAATGGCTGCATCCTTATGTTTCCAGTTGACAGATGGATGTTTTGCATATTCCTGCAGCATGGAGTTTACATAACCAGAGAAGATTCCTGTCACCGGGCCCTCAAAAAACTTGCATAATCCTCGTACTAGATCACAAGCAGCCCTGCGTCTAGTATCGATATCTATAAAAACAAAGGGAAACATATCATGAGAAACAAGCACCAAACAACTGACCAAGTTTGTAAGAAAACCACTATCTGATAGCTAGCAGCAAAATAATGGAAAAATATTTTCACAAGAAACACAAAATGAGTGAAAATTAAAAAGGTCATAGTAGTATGAAAACACGAACACATTCTTTAAAAAAAGAAGTGAAGACAAATGATTCAACTGATACAGCTCATCTAAGAGCTGCTTTTTAAGGTGTGGAAGTTAAAGCAAATCGTTCTCCAACAGAGCTAGTTGAAATAACACACTAATCGTAACACCCCTTCACCCCCATATTTACTAGAAGAAGAGCAAGTTTAAAGCTGCCTTGCTAAGACTAACAGTTAAAAACCGAAATACAGCCCTGGCTGGTGAGGCTCAGGGGACTCAGTGCCAGCCAGTCGGGGCACACGCCTGGGTTGTGGGCCGGGTCCCCAGTAGGGGGGCACATGAGAGGCAACCACACATTGATGTTTCTCTCCCTTTCTCCCTCCCTTCCCCTCTCTCTAAAAATAAATGTAAAAAACCTTAAAAAAAAAAACCCATACCAGATCCTTCCAAATCTCTTCTTATATACTCCTCAGAATTATCTTCAAAGGCTTCCTCATCAGCAGCTACAAAGAGAGGTGACATTTCAGATAACCCCTCAAAAGACAGGACAATCATTGTATTTTGCAGCTGAGTATGCAGAACGGTATGTACAACTGACATGTTTTACAGCAAAGTATTGTTTCCCAACACGTGACTACTTCATATATTATTAGTCATTACTCAGAACAGCAACTGCTACCCTGAGAGGTTAGGAAAGGTAAGTCACACAGCTGTGATACGGGCTCACATGCTCTAACGTGACAGTGCCCCCATAATTGGACTTTACCACCCACTTTCAAACGTGAGTGTTGGCCCGCCCTGATCAGGTAGCTCGGCTGGTTAGAGCGCCATCCCTATGTGCCCAAGTTGCAAGTCCTATCTCCGGTCAGGGCACACCACACAAACAGCAACCTCCATGAGAGCACAAATCCATGGGACAACAAACTGTTGTTTCCTTTTCTCTTCTTCTCTTTCCCCCCTTCCTCTCCTTCTCTAAAATCAATCAATAAAAAAAGTTTGTTTTTTTTTTAAAAAGTGAGTGTTGGGAACCAACCTAGGGATGCCACTTTTTATTTTGCCAGATAAAGACATTAAGAAAACAAGGCAACAACTACAATTACCGTTGTTTTACAAAAATCCTTTCAACATCAAAAAAGTAGGACAGGCAATATCAGAATAAAGATCTGTTCTTTAAATATAGTTTATGAAGACACAAAAGGAAATAAAACCGCACATTTCCCGTTATTTCCTCACTTTGTTCCGGATGATCTGAGAAGCACTGACCCGAGGACTGCTGAGCTACAGAACACATCCCTTCACAGTTGAGCTACAGAACACATCCCTTCACAGTCGCTACTGGCCCTTCCCAGCTGGGAGGAGAGACTCTGTACACAAACACATACCTTCTCTTTGGGCCGTCTTAACCTTAGGCACAAACTAAGTGGGCTTTCACTCTATTTGAAAGTTACTAATCACGTCTAATCTTAAGCCAATCATTGGAAAACAGCTACTTGCCTTGGTGAAATACTAAATCAAATGAAACCAAATTATTTCCCTAAGCTGAGATCCTGGATAGTCTACTTTCTGGACTGCAGGTCTTGCTCAATTTCTCTATGGAAAACCTCCACAGCACGCAACAAAGCTCATCGCAGCAGTATTTAGGTCACAGTGCCTCTCATACCACATTTCCTGCCTTGGTTTAGAAAACAGACAATATCCGATCAACAGAAGTTTTATTCAGCGATACAAAAGTTAGGATGTTACAAAAACCAACCGGGAGAAGACTTGCTAAATTTATACTAACACTCCTTCAAAAAACAAAACAGAACCAAGCCTTTGATCTGAAAAAGCTTTATACTTGGCCATAGTTACCTCTAAATTCCATGTTAGGCACAATGACCTTCTCACAGATACTCGTCAGGGTGTTCTGGTCCTCAAACAGGCTCTTGTAGTGTGGCCTCTCGCAAACTGAAGCCAGAAACTCAATCGCATTACTTACCAACTGGAGTAAAACACAAACATAAGCATATTTTTAAGAGCAAAACTGAACCATTTATTTCTTGGGGAAGTAGGGAAAGGAATGTCTGAACTACCTGTCTCTAGCACCGTCTTACCAAGTCATATTTGACCTCTTGACCTGTTGTAACTAATAAATTCCAGATGGCTGTGACAAAGCGAGGCAGGTACCGCTGGAATTCTTCATCGTACTTTTGTGCATACAGCGCAGCATTATCACAGATCTGGGATTTTAAGAGCTCCAATAAGCCCGCTTCCTCTTCGTCCTCACAAAAGAGAAAACAGAAAACTCAAATATACAACTTTTTTAAAAATTATTTTTAAAGATTTTTTTTTTTTTTTAAACTTTTAGAGAGGGGGTAAGGGAGGGAGAAAGGGAGAGAAAGATCAATGTGCGGTTGCCTCTCACACGCCTCCCACTAGGGACCCGACCTGCAACCCAGACACGTGCCCTAGCTGGGAACTGAACCGGTGACCCTCTGGTTCACAGGCCTTGCAGGCCGGTGCTCAATCCACTGAGCCACACCAGCCAGGGCTAAACTTTCACCATGTCCACTATTCCCTATGCTATTTTTAAAAA
>VMDR010014589.1:0-23328 GCA_007922815.1 Macrotus californicus | reverse complement strand
TTTCTATGTTAAAGGGCACACTCATTTTTGAGATTCCTGACATATATTTCTCCCGCAAAAGGCAGTATTCATATACACTCCCACCAACTGGGGAGTAGGAATCTCATTTTGACCATTTCGTCATTAAAAAAAAACCTTCCCGAAGTGGATCTCATATTTTCATTTGTATTTCTTTGATTACAAGTGAGATTGAACAATTTTAATGTTTAGTTTAAAACACAATTTTAATATTTTTGGCTATTTATAATTACTTATCATGCCTGTTGGAGATTAAAAGAACATTTCCATTTACACGCAATTCATGACAATACACAATACGCTCAAGGATCTACACCTGTAGATGGCCGTGCTGCTGAAAAGACATTCAAAAAACTATGGAAGGCAGGACCGCCACTTTGTGTCCCCTGGAGATCAGTGAGGGGTGCAATGAGGCGCAGCTGGGGAGGGGTGTGTGACCTCAGGCGTGGCCACTCTCTGGCTGGGAACCCAGGAGCCTGGAGTGCTATTCTCACTCGAAATAGGCCCACGCTCCAAATGTTCAACGCCCTAGGCTTATCCCAACACACTCTGTACATTGCCCACCAATGTCCCCAGCCACACAGGCCTGCATCCTGTCCCTCCAGCACATCAAGTACCTCTGTGTCCCAACCCCATGGACTAACTATTCCCTCTGCCTGGCAGTCCTTCTATCCCATCTCTACAGGGCTGGCTCTCTGCCTGTCCTTCTGGCTCAAGAGAACACCCCACCTTCTCAGACAGGCCTTTCTCATCTGGAGTTCCCCCAGGTTCTGCCGCACGGTCCTGCATAATTCCCTGCACAGTGTGTGGGCCTGTTCCTCTGCCCTTTTCTTTTATTTGTTGTCTGTTCCGTGACCCTTGACCCACCCTCTTCTCGGAGGTCTGGACCTGGTTATGGAGCACAATATCCAGCAGCAGCCTAGTGTGTTTGTTAAGTGTATGTACAGATGCACGAATAAAACTGGTTTGGTGACTGTACCCAACCTTGAACTAGAACTAGTTTGGTCATCCCGTGATCAACTCACCTAACTGACAGTCACAGGCCAGGGTTGGAAATGCCCTGCATCAGAATGGCTGGGAGCCCCACCACTGGCCACATCCAGGTGCAGCCCTGCTCCTGAGAGGCAGCAGTGCCCAGTCTCAGCACCTCTGTAGCCTGTCTCTGCAGCCTTACCAGGGTTGGTCTTGCTTGGGCTCTGTCTTTCACTTCCTCTGGCCTCAGGGCTTGGGAGAGAAAATGATGAAGTCCTCAAATTTTAATTCAGCCTTGGTTAAAATTAAGAGATAAAATATGAATCACAATGTTATGTGATAGGATAATTTGGGAAGAGAGCTGTTGAAAAATAAATTTTCTTACTAAATGACCTTTACTAAATTACTTTACTTAAATAATCTTACTAAGGGAAAGATAACAAAGAGATGGTTACAGGATATTTATATACCAGTGACTCCAGAAGCTCTGTGAAGAAGAACACTAGTCAGGAAGGACAAAGGTCTTATGTGAGTTTAAACCATGGAGCTTCTATTACACATCATAAAGCACAGTTCTTCTGTTCAAAAGTTTCCTGAGAAGGAGCAAGGAGCTCCTTGAACTCTCCAACTACTATCACAGTTTTTTGGTTTAATCTTTCAGGAATGAAGCCTTTAACGATGAAGCATACTATGGCAACAAAGCTTGTAAAACAGGTTTGTTAGAAGAAATAGCATTTATTTACTAATCTATAGAATATGTTATATAAGAAAATCCATGTGCACTTAAGAGGTAAATAAACTCAAGAGCCTTGAGGTAAATCACCCTGGTGCACTCTCTGTTTGCACATGTGTGTGGCGTGGGGCTCTGCTGTCTGTCACAGAGCTTCAGCATTGCTGGGTTAGCCTTGCAGGATGTGTGAGGTAACCAGGGCCTCTCGCACAGTAGGCCCCCCTATCTGTGGTTTGCTTGTCATGGTTTCAGTTACCCATGGTCAACCACAGTTGAAAAATATTAAATGGAAAGTTCCAGAAATAGACAATTCATAAGTTTTAAATTGCATGCCACTCTGAGCAGCAGGGTAAAATCTTGTGCCACCCTGAACCATCCTGCAGGGTAGGACGTGAACCATCTCTTTGTCCAGTGCTTCCACACCGAATAAAGTAATGGTCATTAGTCATTAAGGCGCCTGCTGGGTTATGAGATGACTGTCGCAGTAGTGCAGCGCCTGTGTTCAGTCCCCCTTATGCTACTTAGTAATGAGCCCAAGGACCAAAAAGAAGCCACAAAGTGCTTTCTTTAAGTGAAAAGGTCAAAGTTCTCAACCTAATAAGGCATTTTTTCATCTCACAAGAAACATGGCCTAAATGAAAGAAGAGATGAAAACTCCAGAAAGAGAACTAAATGAAATGGAGATAAGCAATCTATCAGTTGCAGAGTTCAAAACACTGCTTAGAAGGATACTCAAGGAACTTAGTGAGGACCTCAGCAGCATAAAAAAGATCCAGTCAGAAATGAAGAATATATTAATTGAAATAAAGAACAATTTACAGGGAAATAACAGTAGAGTGGATGAAGCTGAGAATCAAAATGATTTGGAACAAAAAGGAGCAAAAAACAACCAATTAGAACAAGAAAAAGAATTCCAAAAAAAAAAAAAAAGAGGATAGTATAAGAAGCCTCTCAGACAATTTCAAGCATTTCCACATTCCCATCATAGGGGTGCCAGAAGGAGAAGAGAAAAAGCAAAAAACTGGAAATCTATTTGAAAAAATAATGAAAACAAATCCTCTGACTTGGTGATGAAAATAGACATGCAAGTCCAGGAAGCACAGAGAATCCCAAACAAGTTGGACCCAAGAGGACCACACCAAGACATATAATTAAAATGCCAAGAAACATCATAATTAAAATGCCAAAGGTTAAAGATAAAGAGAGAATCTTAAAAGCAGCAAGAGAAAAACAGATAGTTACCTACATGGGAATTCCCATAAAACTATCAGCTGATTTCTCAAGAGAAACTGCAGGCTAGAAGCGATTGACAAGAAATACTCAAAGTCATGAAAAGTGGGGACCTACAGCCAAGATTGCTCTACCCAGCCAAGATATCATTTAGAATCAAAGGGCAGATAAAGAGCTCCCCAGAGAAGAAAAAACTAAAGGAGTTCATCATCACCAAACCACTATTAAATGAAATGTTAAGGGGACTTATTTAAGAAAAAGAAGATCAAAACTAGAAACAATAAATACTTACCTATCAACAATGAATCTAAAAAACAAACTAAGCAAACAAGAAGAACAGAGACAGAATTATGGATCTGGAGGCATTCTGATGGTTGCCAGATAGGAGGGGGTGTCGGGGAATGGGTGAAGAGGTGAGGGGATTAAGAAGTACAAATAGGTAGTTGCAGAATAGCCATGAGAATGTAAAGTACAGTATAGGAAATGGAGTAGCCAAAGGACTTATACCAATGACCCATGGACATGAACAATGGTGTGGGGACTGCCTGAGGGAGTGGGGGTCCTCAGAATATGGACATCTACCGTTGTGGCCATCTGCCCCTTCAAAATCCTCACTCTCTTTACACTAGAGATAGACATTTCTCTGTCCTCACCTCAGATGGAAACTAAAAGCAGACAAGAAAGGGAGATGTAGGGGCTCTGTGGGTGAGATCTACCCATGGTTTGAGACAGAGCTAACATGCACCCTGACTGTTGTGGCTCAGTGGGTTGGGTGTCATCCTGCAAACCAAAAGGTTGATGGTTCAATTCTGGGTCACAGCATATGCCTGTGTTGTGGGCCAGGTCCCCAGATGGTTCTCTCTCCCTCTTCCCTGCCCTTTCTAAAAATGAATAAGAATTTATTTTTTAAAAAGAGATAAAGCTAACAGGCATAACAAGCACAAAGCCCAGGACTGAGAGCAATCTGCAGGGACTTCCTGGAAATCTGGCTTTTTCCAAAAAAGATTCAAGGAAATCTGAGCTGAGCAGAATGTTGGGAAGGATCTCCCCTCTGAGGAGTGCCACATCAATGCAGTGTGGACCTCATGCCCTAGTGAGTGCATGCCCGTGGCCTTTCACTCTATCTCAGTCCTGGGATGACCTCAACTTGCCACAAAGCTGCATCCGGGCTCAGTACATAGGTATGGCCTGCTAGTCGCAGTTTTCAGTGTTGCTAAATTGGACAGGCCACCTTGTGGTAGTAAAATTCCAACTGGTATTATCGCTAAAGTGATGACCTCCTCTTTCTGACCTTCCTGGCCTAGTACCTGGTGTGAGACAAACCTAATGAGAACACAAAGTCCTCATCTCCTTCAGTGAGGAAGCCATCGCTCAATGTCCCCTCTCCACCTTCGTGTTAGAATTCCATCTGCACTCTAAACACACCAATCCTTCTCCCTGCTTTACTTTTCTCCACAGCATTTATTACCACCTCCTCATATAGTGCTAATCCACTTTTTTATTGTGATTAATCAACTGTTCCCGTGAGAAGTACATCCTGTGAGTGCAGAGGTTTTGCCTGTTTTCATTTCATTCACTGCCAACTTCCCGGCACCTGAACTATTTATTAACTGGCATTGAACAGGCCACTCAGTAAAAATTCATCTAGTGAACAGATGAAGAGTTCTGACATGATCTATCATGCTCTTCACTGGTAGCATAAAAAGAAAGTTATTTTAAGAAGAAACGCACATGGCTATTGGTTTTCAAAAAGGCTGTGAACTATCTGAGTTTTCTACAATTTATTTTTGGCTTCCTGAGTCTAAGAGAACAAGATTCAGAAGGCTTAGGAAGCTTCTTAGGCGAACAGGTCTAAACAGGGGATATTTTATGAAGAATAAATAAATTAGATACATAGGATTTCTACTTACCTCTAAATTTACAGAGATTTAACAATGAATGAAAAATACTCCAGGCAAATATGTTGTTGGGTTTCATCAAACACAAAATGCTTTGAAACCCATTTAAGATGTTCACAAAACAAAACAAAAACACCACAGCAGCTAGAAATACTACTCTTGCTGTTAGACTAGAAATGTCCTCCTTAGGCCTGGCTGGTGTGGCTCAGTGGATTGAGCACCGGCCTGCAGACCAACGGGTCACTGGTTTGATTCCCAGGCAGGGCACATGCCTGGGGTTGCGGGCCAGGTCCCCAGTTCGGGTTGTCCAAGAGGCAACCAACCAATGTGTCTCTCATACACTGATGTCTCTTTCCCTCTCTTTCCCCTCCCTTCACCTCTCTCTAAAAATAAATAAATAAAATCTTTAAAAAAAATAAAGGAAATATCCTCCTTAGAATAGGCTGAAGCAGAGAGCAGATGGAGGAGCTAAAAGAAAAAACAATGGGTCAGAAGCAGGTTTGTCCTCTGTGAGAGCCTCCACTATTGGTCATTAACATGACTAATTTGTTTCTTTTTCTTTTTTATCAGAAAATGAAAAGAAGATAATGTAAAAGGTACAGATATAAGACTTTTTTACTCTTGTGTACAGTCTGATTTTAAGACACTTTGCTGCTGCTGCTACAAAGAGACTCCCTGCCCTGCTGCTTTTTAACCCTCTGAGCTGGGTCGTGGCCAAGTCCTGTTCTCATGCCTGTTTCTTTCTCACCCTCTGTCTCAAGTCTTGAGGCTGGGAAAGGAGTGTTGCAGTGCCAGCATCTTCAGAATTTTTAACAAAATGGGGTAAAGGTATGGGAAAGCTGGGACTGAGTGAGTAGAAGGGTATGTGTGGGAGTTGGCAATTTTAAAGGGGGTGTCTAGCCCTGACCAGTGTGACTCAGTTGGTTGGGTGTTGTCCCATGAAGTGAAGGGTCACTGGTTTGGTCCCTGGCCAGGGCACAAGACTGGGTTTCAGGTTCAGTCCTAGGTTGGGGTGCATACAAGAGGCAAGAGATCGATGTTTCTCTGTCACATGCATGTTTCTCTCTCTTTGTCCCTCCCCTTACCCTCTGTCCATAATAAATAAATACATAAATAAATAAATAAATAAATAAATAAATCTTTAAATGAAAAAATAAAGAGGGTGTCTTTTCAATGAGAAAAGTAAAACAATCAACTTCTAGAAGAAAACACAGAAAAATATTTTCATGACCTTGGAACAGACAAAAATTTCTTAAACAGGATAAAAAAAGCACTAACCATTAGAGAAAGGACTGATAAATTAGGCTTAATTAAAATTAAGAAGTTTGGTCAACAAAAATTCAAAGTACTCTGAGAGAAGATATTTGCAATTATACATCTATTTGACAAAGGACCAGTATCCAGGACATATGAAGGACTCTTGAAAGCAGTAAGGACAATCTGATTTTAAAAATGGGTGAAAGACCTGAGCAGGAACATCCAAAGGAAACTACCCAACTGTCCAATTAACCTGTGAAGAGGCGTTCAACCTCATTAGCCAGCAGAGAAATGCAAATCACAGGCACAGTGAGACACCACTGCACACTCAACCAATGGCCAAGAGTAACAGGACTGACAATACCAAGTACTGGTGAGAACATAGAAACAGATATCTCACACACTGCTGCCGGGAGGAAACTCGTAGAACTGCTTCAGAAATCTGTTTGGCACTAATACATGTTCTTGACTGCATGCCCACCCTGTGGCCCAGTAATTCCACCAGTTACTGATCCAGAGGAATGAGCACATACGGGTTCCAAAGGACACGTGCACGGACATACTAGCACTATTTATGATAGCCCCAGACTGGAAATAACCCATTTGGCCATCAATAACAGAATGGATAAATAAATAATAGTATGATCATATAATAGGTTACTCAATGGTGAAGAAAATAAACTATGGCTATATGCAACCAAGATAGATAAACCTATAGGTTTATATGGCTAAAACTACAGCTATAGGCAATGAACTACATCGATAAATCTTAATAATACTGTGTGACGAGCTAGGTGCAAACGTTACAGACTTTCACAGAAAACCATGAGGGAAAGGATCGAGGGGACAGCTGTCGTTGGACATAGTGAGGGCTGTGACTGAGGAGTCACGGGCAGATCTGTGGGAACTGGCCATGCCCAGTTTCTGACGAGATTGGGCGCATTCAGGGTGGTATGGCCGCAGACTCAGTTTCCAGATGTGAGAACCAATGACATGGTTTTTACTTCATAATTCATGAAGCTAATTTACATTGGATGCACTTTTATCTTTGTGTACATATGGTATTTCACAGTGAAAAGGCTTAAACTTATATCAGATCCTACTTTCTTGTCTAACTTTCACAGAAAACTAATAGTTTTCTGGTACACTGAAGTTCCTGAACTAAATGCAAACAACTCAAAGTAAAGAGGAATTTTGAAAGTTCAGGTATGTGAGACCTTTAGGTGAGTTAGGAAAAGGCACCTTTTGGAGGAAAGATGCTTCAGCAAAGCTGTCTCCTTAGGCTGATGCAGTCCGCTGGCACCCTGGTTGGGGGTTTGGCTCTCCTCTCACAAAGGGAAGGCAGCCCTTCCTACAGGACAGGGCGCACGGCATTTCACAGCGTGGTGGGCAGGATGCACTGCGGACCAGCTTTTGGTGCCACTGCCTCTCTGCCTGGACACCTCTGCACAGCACACAGACAGCAAAGTCTGCCTGGCTGCCCCACCTAGGAAACCGGAAAGATGGCAATGACATGCCCACTGGCCTCTCCAAGCCTTCGCACACACGGAGCACTTCCTGGCACAGACAACCCCTGTCCAGAGCTGGCTGGAGGCGGCTGACATGGCCCCTTACCGCATAGCCTTCTGTCTTCTTCTGGCACCACTTTAGCAGAGCGTTGCGCTTGGAGCCACCATATTCCCGGGCCAAGGCAGCCAGAGGGTCTCTTCTTTCCACACTAGTTAGAAAGAAAGAAGAGCACAGAGTAGAGAAGCTGTTAACTGTCAGAACCCTCAAATATATAAGAGACAAATAACTGGATGAGAAAAGCAAGTCTAGGCCATTCCAGTGAGAATGAAGAGAAAACCAAACCAGTCACATTAATAATACATTGCAATAATGTCTCATGGCACGAAAGAAAAATTAAATTATGTTTCTTGGCTATCAAAGCCTAGAAAGAGTTTTTTTATTTTTAAATCTATCTGTTGCTCTAGTCATCTAGTCTTTTATTTATTTACTTAAGTACAGGATCATTTTAATGAAAGATACCTAAAGAAAAAGCACTTTCCATGTTTTCATGGCTCCATGTCATATAAAGGTAGGTTAGAAGGGCTGCTTATGGGGAGGTGATGGGAATGGAGGTGAAGGACAATAATCAATAAAGATGACTCACAGTCTAAAGGTGGCACAGTCCTCAGTTCATGGGGCATTAACTGAATTCTGAGCTCCCGTTTAGCCAAAGGAAGTGATTTTATCCAATACCATGGCATTCTGAGAATAAGAGTTCAAGTGCCCTCTTCAATTTCTCTAACAGTTCTGTTAGTGTGTAAGTTTTTATGCTACCTAAAATTATCCGAATTCTAGAAAGGGACTTCAGACCACGCTGTTCCTTCCATAAAGAAGGCAGGAGAGGACAATGGTTCTTCTGTCCCACTGGAACATTCCCCACCCCCAGCTCGGTGTGCAGGAGTGCAGCAGCAGAGCGGAAGGCAAGATGTCTCTGGAGCAGCAACTGTATCGGACAACAGTTTAAGAGTAGCAGGGTTCACTCCTAGATGTACACATCATCAGGGCACGAGAATGTTCACAGCAGTGTGGCAGGCAGTGGACAGGCCTGAGCAGAGCAAGGATGATGGGCCAGCTTTAGAAGGTCACCAGGGTGGAATGCCTCGGGTGCCTAGCAATGGGCAAAACTGGGAAAACAAGGACTTCACCCTGAGGGTGACCTTTCCTCCCCTAGCATATCCCTGGTCATACAGTTCAGACCCCCTGACCTTTCTTATCACAGGTCAAGCGGTTTGAACCATTCCCTGACCTTTCCTCCCCTGACATGTTGCTGGTCATGTGGTAGATCTCCTTGGAGGAGAAAAAAGGGGCTGAAGAGTGGCCTTATGTGACTCCCAGGTGGGCCCTGGCACAACCACTCCCTGAAGCATTAACCCCGAGAGAGAATATCCAGACCTCTGTCATGTTTCAGCTCCCAGCCCAGAAAAGCAGCAAAACAGACAAGCAACACCATGCTGACCTCAGGACCAGCCTCACTGACTAATGACCCCCTGCTCTAACCAAACTGTGGAAACTATGACCCTGAGGGCACACACCTGGAAAGCTGATGAATATTAAATACTAAGATCCTCTCCCAGGGACCACCCCCTAAACCCCCTGCCCTTAAAAGCCCTCTTCAGAGGGAGCACACCAGCGCCTTTCCCCACCCCAGCCCCCAGACAGGTTTTTTTGCCTCTCCTTTTCTCCTGAGCTCCAAGGGCCCTCTTCGACCTCTGTGACTTGTTTCCTGAGCCCATTTCTCCTACGATTCAGTACTTCTACCTCTGTGACTTTCTAAATTACCTTTATCTCATAGTTTGAGCCTTGGCTCTGAATTCTTTCCTAGCCAGAACTCAAGTACAGAGGTTGCTGAACTGAGGTCCAATTGCCAGTAACAACTGCTGCTGTTTTCCTGCTAACAGCAGCACTTTTTATAGTAGTAAACATAGGAAACACCAAATATACATCAGGAAAATGGGTAAACTGGTATACAAACTGTGGTGTATATAATAGAATACTATAGAGCAATAAGAACCAATTAATTGCAGATGTATGCAATACTTGAATAATAGCAGGAACAATTTTAAATTAAAAATCCCACAATGTTTCTATGTATACAAAATTGTAAAAATGCAATTTAAACAATATATTGTTTATATTGTTTAGGTATACAACATAGATGGTGAAACTGTAAAGAAAAGCAAGGAAAAGACATATATAAAATTCAGAGTGGTAGTGACCTTAGAGGGGAGCTAGGAAGGGGCAGGGAGGGGATACAAATGGAAGGGGCTGGTAGGAAATTTCAAAAGTGCTAACAGCGCTGCCTGGTACAGCTCAGTGGATTGAGCACTGGTCTGTGAACCGAGACTGCTGGTTCGATTCCCAGTCAGGGCACATGCCTGGGTTTCAGGCCAGGCCCCCAGTGGGGGGGGGGTGTGACAGGCAAACTGATGCACGTTTCTCTCCCTCTCTTTCTCCCCCCATTCCCCCTCTCTGAAAACAAATAAATAAAATATTTTTAAAAAGTGATAATGATTTTCCTTAAACTGGAAGGTAGGGTATCCAGGTGGATCTCCATTGTGTTGATATTCCTTATACCTTATACATATTTTATTATTATTTTGTACTCATCCAATATTTAATAAAAATATTTCAAAAAGGAGTAATGGAATAGTTTTAGACCCTTGGCAATCTGAATCATGGTAGAGAGACTTTAAGAAAAACTTTATGCTTAAATTAAAATTTTTCTTGTGTAATCTGATGGTTGCTCTTCCTTCTGTCTGACAAATCCACAAACACAAGTCCGTGAGTGTCTGTGGTGGGAGCCCTGTTAACCACGGGCTGTGGCAGCTCTGCCTGTGTTCACTGTGCTGGGCCTGCTCTTGCTGCATTTCTTAGAGCGGGTTTCCTGGCCTGACGAGTCAGGGGACACTGAAATGAATGTTCGGGAAAGACGTTCTGTGTGAATGGATGACTAAAACATTTACCAAACAGTTTTCTTTAAAGAACGGAGCTAACCAGATATGATTGCAAAAAAAATTAATGACAGGGTGAGAACTTCCAATGTAATTCTATCCTGCCACTGGTTACATTCACGGTCTCACTGACATCAATATAAAAATAAGGAACAAATTACTTTCACTAATTTAAGCTTTCATGATTAAGGGTATAATATAAATAGCATATTAATACACACTTAGCTTTTTTGTATACATTTCTGCATAAAGCAAAGAGCAATTTTAGAATAGCACTAATTTTGGTCCTTAAAACCTGCTTTGATTATTTGAATCTCTTGCACATAAACAAGACCAAAATGTAATACCTGGAGCTTTAAATTAAACCTATGAATGATATGACTTCATCTCTTTGGGCCCCAAAATAGACTACACTCAAAGATATGACAATAGCTGAACTTTGCAAACTTTTACAAAATCCTTTTATAATATTCATAATGGCAGTTATGATGGTATTACTCCTAAAACAGCCAATTGTGTGTACTCATGTATCTACCTATTCTTAGTGTTTATTGAGTGAAACGCTGTGTGTAGCACAACCCAGGGGTTGAGAATGATATAAAAATGTAAGATGAAGTATCTAATGTCTGCTAAATTACAGTATACATAAGGGCAGAGGCATGCACAGTATGCCACCATGAATGACTGGGTTGGCCAAAAAGCCTGTTAGTTTTGTCCATAAAATAAAGGACACATTTTTCATTTTCTTATTGATTTGGATATTTCCAGCATGTTGTTATTTCCTGCTATTGGCTTCTAGTGGGTAGGGCAGCGGTGCTGCTAAACAGCTTCCAATGCATCAGACAGCCCCACAGCAAAGGACTATTTGGCCAGAATGTCAATAGTACCAAGAAACTTCACAAACCACTTTTGTTTCATTCAATCAGTTACAGCACCTTCTCCATATACTGCACAAATCTTTTTCTGCGTTTCAGTTGCATTTTTACCTTTCTTGAAATAATAAAGCACCATATGCCAAAAATGTTGGGTACTTTCTTCCATCTTTAATATTAAAATGGCTACACAAGAATTCATCAATTTTGATAAGTTTTTTCAAATGCACACTGATGTGACAGCTAAATCAATACAATCTAACCAAACTGTTTCAAATGAAGTTAAAGACAATTAAGTGCTACTAGAGCCACTGTATGGAAAACATGTAACGGATTTTTTGGCCAACCCAATAAATACCCAAATGAGTGGAAGATACCAAAGGCCAAAAAAAGGGCTGTTGGTGCTACCAGGGTAGTTAGCTAAGACCTCATGCATCGTTTGACCTTTAAGGAGAAGTGGTATTTAGGAGTGAAAGGACAAAAGGAAGACAATTCAGGCCAGAGCCATGTAAGCAGTCAGAAATGCTTGTGTTATGTTGCAAAGGCCTTGAATAGAACAGGCTCTGATGGAGGAAGAACTGGCCTCAGAAGTATGGACTGAAGTGTGGACACAGAGAAGTGGGAGGTGTGTGATGTGGCCTGTGCAGGTAGCACGTGGTGCTTTAAAAGACTGACTCACCACGGAGGGTGGACAAGTAGCTGGAAGAGGTCACCGGGAGGAGGTGGCAGAGATGTGACAGCGAAGACAGGTCCCTGCAGTCTCTGTCTGCTCCACCTCCCACTTCTCCCTCACACATGGCTGAAACACTCTCCAAACACTGACTTAGAAGTGCTCCTCCAACCCTCCTTGCCTGCCACCATTTACTGTACCACTGCCACCACACAAATCAGAAACAGAATTCTACAGACTCAGTGGTTTCCACCACTTTACCAAGACAAGGACATCCATCTCACCTTGGCGATGAAGAACATTTGCAACATGGCTCCAACCTGCCCTTCAGTTGTGATATCCCAACTGTCCACCTCCCAGCCGATGCTGATTGGATGCCTACTGTACACAAGCCAGAGTCCCTGCCCTAATGAAGCCCACAGGCTAGTCTCTCCAAACTACACCAGCCTCCCTTCCCCAAGCCTGGACCCAGTGCTCCACACGATGGTATCAGCAGGCCTACTGGCAGAAAGGCGGCTTCTTCTCTCCAGCCTTCTCTATCTATCGACCCACAACCCCCCAAAGCACTTGCCTCCGCTGCTCTTCCGGCAGCCTTTCTTTCACTCTGCGCAATGCTACTGTTCCCTCCTGCTGCAGGTGGCTACTGGGTCTTAACCATTTGCATTTAGGAAATATATGCAGAAGTGTATTTGACCATAAGGGATAAAACAGAAGGAAGATTACAAGGTTACTGCCCAGGGTGTTTCTGATTTCTCACTGTTGAAAACGTGGTACCTGAGTTTGCTTTGTGGTTTCAGGCCCCCAGGAGAAGTGCTCAGCAGTCGAGTGTTCCCGAAGCCCAGAGAGGGGGGTCTGCTCAGTGACTCAAGTGAGGGACTCTTACGGAGATAAGGGTCTGGTTTCAGGTCCTCAGCTCGTCCCTTTAGAAGATCTGCGTGAACAACAACATAACCTTCATTTCCTGAAGAAGAGAAATGGGACTGGTCATCGCACTTGTTTTCTCAAGTACAATACAATTCTCGTTTTATTCCCTAGTACAAACAGATAACAGACACAGATATATAGATATAGGTTGTGGACAAGTACTGCAAATGCAAATAGGGAAATGGTATTTTCTAGAAACGATTCTTCAGGCAGGACTAACTACGTAATTCAAAGGGACTAATGCCAAATTAGCCCCGAGTTCAGAAATTACTGTGAATTTCAAGATGGCACCGGCAAGCATCAACCCTACGCCCTTATTAGGAGCCTGTGCAACTGCACAGGTCACATGCCCATGGAGCCAGCTCTGTCCTCGGGTCAAGTACTTTGTTTTCACTGATGGGCATCTGAGCAAGAGGGCTAGCAGGAAGATGCCTGAAGTGATTATCAGGTCAGATGGTAGCAGGCAAAGAGCTGGGAACCAAGAATGATAACTATTTTACAAGTGAAAGAAACCATTACAATCACAGGGCCTGACTTGCTAAAAATAAGTAAAAATAATTCCTTTATGGCTCCTCTCTGCTGTCATATTAATCTGAGTCAAAACAAGTAATGAAAATGGTTGATTCCTCCCAATGATAGTTCTTAATGGACCACAAAAGTATAGAATGGAAGGAAATTTCTGGATTGTCTGGTTTGTCTTTACAAAGGAAAGGGGAGCTCAGAGAATTAAGCAACGTGCTCTATGCCGCAGATAGAGCCCACGGTCACCCCTAGGATACCACAAATTGTCATGGAAGAAAATAATATTGGCCCCACTAATAGCCACCAATTATGGGTAGTAAAATTGGGAGTGAAGCTAATTAGCTCAGAAGAGCAGAGAAAAACAGTTTACATCACTAAAGAAAACAACAAAAACAGCACATCAATCCCCTTTCTGCAGCTTCTGATGACCTCAGTGTTGTTGAGGCAGCCAGAAAACATGCGATTTTCTCGTGTAATCCTTTTCAGTTTAGTAAACAGAATCACCCAGGTAAACAGGTGCCTGGCAGGGCAGAGAGGTCGCACTGTCAATGAACTATTTACTTCAAGGTAATCACTATTGCAGTCTCAGCGACAGCACTGACCTTGCCAGTTAAAAGAATGGTTTCTCTACACCGAGGGACATTTTAAAGCTGGAGGAATGGAGAAGATACAATTATGACCAAAAGATCACCTAGTACACTTGAAAATGGTTAAGATAAATTTTATGTCCTAGGTATTTTACTACAATTGAAAACAAAAAACTTGCCAAGACGCACAGTGCTATGCATGTAATCCGGTTCTTCCCAATTTCACACTGCAGAGCAAGTGTGGAGAACTCAAATCAGGTGGTTTTCAATGCTCTGCTTGACGTCCCCTCTGTTTCTAGCGAAGGTTCACTCCTTTGCACAGGGTGACAACCTATTCCAGGCCACACTCACCCTTTCTGTGCTCTTCCTTCTTCTGCTGACCTCAGACTACCCACAAGTCTTCGGTCACCATTACCTTCTTCCTGGAGGTCTTCACTAAGACTCAAAGTCCTGCCTGAACCTTTATCACTTCCTTATGAAGCCACTCATCAGAGCAATTTCCAGCCTCCTTACCAAAAGGCCACACTGTAGAAAAAATTAGGGAAAATCCTATCCTGGTCCTCGAGCTGTTCCAAAGCTGTAACATCCTCTGAAGTAGATGGCATATCTGCATTTTTAAGACGAGGGAAGCACAGTACAGAGAGGTGGAATAACTGGGCCAAAGCCAGACCACAGGTGGTAGTGCCACGATCCAAACCCAAGCAGTCCCACTCCTGTGTTCCCCTTTAGCTGCTACTTCACACTGGTCCTCAGTAGGGAGGCCCAGCAGGAGTGGAAAGGTGATGCAGAAAGGACTACGGATTATAGCCACCACATCACCATCAAGAAGGAAATTTTATTTTATTTTTTTTAAAGATTTTATTTATTTATTTTTAGACAGAGGGGAAGGGAGGGAGAAAGAGACGGAGAGAAGCATCAATGTGTGGTTGCCTCTGGTGCGCCCCCCTACTGGGGACCTGGCCTGCTACCCAGGCATGTGCCCTAACTGGGAATTGAACCAGCGACCCTTTGGTTCGCAGGCTGGCACTCAACCCACCAAGCCACACCAGCCAGGGCAAGAAGGGAATTTTAAAAATACGTGCAAGAGGATTATACTCAAAGACAAAAATATCTCATAAGAAGCCTTCTTTAGAAATTATGGAAGCAAAGACCTTCAGAATCAATTAAGATTTTTTTCTTAAAATCCTTTTAAAGATATTCTCCTAAGATTCAGTGAAAAATAAACAAACAAAAAACTCACGAAGTCTGACATTTCTCCCACACACTTATACACTGAGAAGTGTAGCTAACAGGATATAGGACCTAATAATGTTCATAACACACATATAGTTAGAGTTTGAAAACTGTTTGGAATAAATGCCGCTGATTTTTTTCTACACTCAGTTTCATGCAAAGAAAAGAAGAAAAGTTAACCCCACAAAAAAGTAAGTCAAAGTACTTCATATTTAAGACAATCTACCTGAGAGGGGAAGGTCTGGAAGATCCAAGCGCTGAGTCACTCCTCTGCTGGCAGGCCGCACGCTGCTGTAAGCTGAATGCCTCTAAAAACCAAAGGGCACACCAGCGTAGGTGGACTTGCACGCGTATATGTGTAACGGTTCTCAAGCTCATTAGACTCACCAGGGGCAGCTTTTAAAACAACTTATTAGTTTGAATAGATAATAAATGCAGTTGGCACAACTCTTAAAAGGGCCAGAAAAGTCATATAGTAAAAAGAAAGTCTCCCTTTCATTCTCATCACCTAGTTCTTCCCCCTGTGGGCGATCACTGTGGGTGAACAGCTTTGTGAGTACCCTCCTGGGATAGTCTGTGTATACGCAAGGGTATGCATGAAAATATTCTTTTAAATGGCTAATAGATATATTGGGTTGTTTGGTTTTTCCCGTAAGATGGCTCTAGTAGTGCACAGTTGTCTTTAATTTCGTTCAAAACAATTTGTTTAGATTGTATTCTGACAGCTGTCATATCAGCGTGCATTAAAAAAATGATCAAAACTGGTGAATTTTTGTGCAGCCACTTTAATATTGAAGATGGAAGAAAATATGCAACATCTTTGGCATATTATGCTTTATTATTTCAAGAAAGGTAAAAACGCAACTGAAATGCAAAAAATAAAAAGATTTGTGCAGTGTATGGAGAAGGGGCTGTGACTGACTGAGCGTGTCAAAAGTGGTTTGTAAATTTTCGTGCTGGAGATTTTTCACTGGGTGGTGCTCCATGGTCGGGTAGACCAGTTGAAGTTGACAGCAATCATACCACAAGGGAGATCGCTGACATACTCAAAACATCCAAATCAATAAAGTTATTGGTAAAAATGAAAAATGTGACTTTTATTTTACAGAAAAAAACAAACAGACTTTTTGGCCAACCCAATACAAGAAGATGCTCAACATTACCAATCATCAAGGAAATGCAAATCAAAACTACAACGAGGTACCACCTCACAGCTGTCAGGATAGTCATTATAAAACAGTAACAACAAAACAGAAAATAACAAATGCTGGCAAGACATGGAAAATTGAAAACCTGCAGTGTTTGTGGGTATATTACATGGTGCAGCCACAATGAAAAAGAATAGAGAGGTTCCTCAAAAAATTAAAAGTAGAATTACCATATGACCCAGCAATCCCACTTCTGGGTATATATCCAAAAAATTTGGAAACAGGTTCTTCAGGAGACACCTGCCCGGCCAGGGCCAGTGCAGCACTATTCACAGCAGCCAAGATGTGGAAACAGCCTGAATGTCCACCAACAGATAAAGGGATTGAAAAAAGTGTATTTATCTAGTTTCATTAAGTAAGTACTATATGTGTACTGATTATTTAAATTTAAAACAAATTATTTCAATTATTTATTGCTGCCTAACAAGAAACGCACAAGTCTTTGTAGGTTAAAACCAATTATTTATTTGCCCGTGATTCTGCAACTTGAACTGGGCTGGTGTTGAGAACCGTCCTGCCTAGTTTCAGGAGCTGTAACAGGTGAAAAGGCCCCACAGCTAGGGGACCTTGGGACCATAAGCTACTAAGGAGATAAAATTTATCTTCCCAGCAGGGGCGCAGTCTCTGCCCCCTTTACTTCTCCCTGCTTGGCCCCTGGAGGATGGCTGGATAGTCATTGACGGGTAAGATTCATCAAGGAAGGAACAACCTAAAACAGGCATGTTCACGAAGGGGCCATCAGGGAAGGACTTAGGGGATTGTGGAGGAGGGACAAAAGACCCTCACCCCTTGGCTTTATCATAGCCTGAGTCCTCATTTTATCTATAAAAAGTCTCCTAATCTCTTGGCTGCCTTGCTTCCCCTACCTGATTCGGGCCTGAAACAATGCTGAAGAGGGGTACAGCCCTGTGCCAGAACCAGCGGTTCCTGGTGGGGGAGGCGATCAGGTCTAAGAAAGAATGCATAAAGTCCTGTGAAACCTGCTTTGCTAAGAATGTCCTGCATTTAAACGTTAAGGGCCCAAGCACAAAATAAGTTTGCTTTCCAAGGTTTACAGAAGATTGGCATCACCCTGTCTACCAGACCCTGACTCAAAAGGGCCCCTGTGATCCCAGAAATGTTATCTGTAAACCATACCTCCTTTCTTTGACATGCATCCCCATGCAAGCTAAACTCAATACAAGCTCACTGAGACAGGGACTTGACACCTTTCTCCTCTGAGAGACTGGTCAGTCTTTCCTTCCCAAGCAGATCATGTCTTGTAGACTTATTCTCATCTGCGGTGGCAATGACAATTCTTCTTGGCCACATGATGTTTTGACAAGGGCAGATCAGCTAGGACTGAACTCCCAGGATTTCAACTGGGGTGGCCAGGAGGGCTTGGGGGTGGGTGTCCCTCTCTCTGTCCATGTGGCTTTTCTCTCTGATAGTGTACTTGACTTTTTTCATATCATAGATGGTATCCAAGAGGGTAGAAGTGGATGCTGCAAAGCTTTCCGAGTCCCACGTCCATAAGTTACACAAAATCATTTCTGCCACATTCTGCTGACTAAAGCAAGCCAAGGAGCTAGACTAAATTCAGGGGCAGAGAAGGAGCCCCTTCTACTGGTACAAGAGCAATCACTAAGAGCCAATTTTTTAGACACTCCACCACTCAGCTGTTTGCTTTTACCTCAGTAAGATCTCACATTGTTTCCAATAAAAGTGCGGTTTGAAAAAAAGGAAACGTGGTCTTTACATACAATAAAATATTTTCAGTCTCAAAAAAGAAGGAAACCCTGTCACGTGTTACAACATGAATGAACCTTGAGAACATTACGTGTCATGCTGGCAGGGACTGTACTGGTGGTGGTGTGGTCAAAAAGCTGAGCCTAGACCTTGACAGAAGCGGCAGCCCTAGGCAGGCACTTAGAAAGGCTTCCCGGCTCTGGCAGAAAGAGAAGTGCCGCCTTTGAGATACTCTGGGAGCCTTTTCTGAAGGGCTAGAGCCTTCTCTTCCAGCCCTCCCTGTATTAAATTCCTTTCTGCTTTACTAGTTAGAGAGACTTCTGATATTTGAAAATTAATCATGATACACTCATACAGAAATAGCCTCTTAAGTGGGCAAAAATTCATGAAAGAATTTCACTGTATTGTTTTCTTAAGCACGTTTAATCCAAAATAAGCTAAATGCCCAACAATGGAGGAGTGTTTAAATAAATCGCTGTACATTATTTACCTTTAAAAAAGTGAATTATTTCTCCAAATACTGACATTTAAAAATGTCTCTGATACAGTCTTTCATTCATTAAATAAATATTTATTGAGCTTCTACTATATAAGGATATGCTAGCCACTGTTCTAGACAAGAGATAAAATATCAGGCAAAAGAGATAAAAATCCTTGCCCTCAAGGATTGTATTCCAATGACAAAGTGAAATGAGCTAATGTCTGAATAATCCAATTTATAAAGCTTACCCTCCCTACATAAACTTTTATGCTGAAGAAAAATGTCTAGAAGAGTATACAAAACGCCACAAACAGTAGTTATTTCTGGGACTAAGGCAAAAGGGAGATTTTTAACTTTTCCCTAAAACAGAAATTTTTGGGAAAAGATACTTTAAAAGCACCACAAAAGTAAAAATTTGGTAATAATCCAAAAGTCAACCATCAGTAGAATTAATACAATGGAACACTACACAGCAACGAAAAACAACAAACTGCTGCAACACATGAATGAATCTGACAGGCATAACACAGAGTGAAACAATCTAGTCACAAAAGAAAAGCTACCGTATGATTCTACTCACATGAAGTCCAAGATCACTAAAACCAGGCCACAGAGGTCAGGATGATGACTACTTCTACGGGACTACAGACTAGCTGGTGAGCTGTGGGGCCTCTGAGATGCTGGAAGGGCTTCAGGTATAGGGGACGCATGGTGTGCATGGAGGCATTCGGGCCCTCTTTCTCAGACATGTGGACCCACCATGCATAAGCACAGCCAAGTGGTGTGTGGCACCTGCTGTGAGCCTGCTCATACTGGCCAATTGTGAAACCTTCAGGAATTTTGCAATTATTGAAATTAAACTTATTAAAAGCAAAAGCAATAGATACTCAAAACTCAATGCTTCCTAATTATCTTACTACATTGTACTACTGAGATATTTATACTCACTATTATTTGTACAGTAGAAATACCATGTAATGCACATCTCTTTTCAACGGTAAGTTCACTAGTGTCATCAAGACAGCTTGAAACTGGCAATGATGGTAATATTTACACCACAGAAATTGGCAAACAGTACAAATCTAGGTTCTGCCCCCAAAGTGCCAGTTGTTAAACATTTAAAGAAAACTAGTATTTATAGCTCAATTTAAATAAGTAAAAATGAGGCATGGCCTGTTTCAGTTTTATTAAATAAATTTGATGAGCATTATAAAATAAATAATTGTTTTAATATATAAGGTGATGGAAGATACCTTCAAAGGCAAAATAGTAAAAAAACAAAAACAAAAACAAAAAACTTCAAAGATCCCAAGCAATATACATAGCTACTAAGGACACCAGAAAAACGGCACTTGCTAACAAGATCAATCTTAGCAGTGTGCTGAATGCTATTTACAACCTCAAATTCTAGTCTGAGAAAATGCCATGAAACTTTGGTCCAAAACCTTCAGAAGATGGCACAGGTGACAGGCTGCATCCACTGAACTCTTCAGAATTTATAAATTGTAAACATTCTCTCTCTCTGAGGGCATTTTGAAAATTCTTTTGAGAAAATCACCTAGTTCAATGTTCCTTTCTAATATAAATTTCAACCTTCATTTAACCGAAAACTTCAAGAGTGTCATCTTATGGAAAACAAAAAGAGCTAACAAAATTTTATGAAGTTTATAGTGTCTCTCTTGAGCCTTTATTAGGCATCAAAAGTGTAAATTTTTTTTTAAATTTTTTTGTAAAGATTTTATATCTTTATTTTTAGAGAGAGGGGAAGGAAAGGAGGAAGAGAAACATCAATGTGGGGTTGCCTCTCGCACATCCCCTACAGGGGATCTGGCCCGAAACCCAGGCATGTGCCCTGACTGGGGACCAAACCGATGACCCTTTGGTTCATAGCCCACGCTCAATCCACCGAGCTACACCATCCACAGCCAAAAGTGTAAATTTTAATGTTAAGTTAAACTACTATTATTTTAGGCTTATTAAAAATGATGTTTAGCAGGCCTCAAGAAATGAAGCAATTGGTTTTTACTTCCCTTCTGTTGCTTGTGTATTGGACACTGTATAATGTGGGGTGGCACTGCCCACTGGCCACGTGCGCAATGCTCTTCCAATACCTGCATGGGAGAAACAGCAGCTGCTGGGGCGGTCCTCACTGGTATTCCACTCAGGGGACTTCTGGGGGTCTTATGGACAGGAATAGTCTGTCCAGCTCCACCTGCCAAGGGATGGGAACGTTTGTATGTCACTGAGTTCAAAATAGCAATACTTCTTGATTTGTTAGTTTTTGGCGACTAAAAAAGTATCACATGCTGCTAATAAAGTATTATGCATACTATTTTCTTCTCTGGACTAGTGTTGAATTAGGGAATAAGAGGACAGGAATCAAGTAAATGGGGCTGGTCTTATATATAGGACACACGAAGAAAAAGAAAAGATATGTAATGAGGTTCCTAGGGCAATAAGGAGCAGGAAAATTCTTGCACAAAACATTGTTAATTCATTTCCCATCTTCATAGACTGAATGCAGTCATTGAGATTTCATGTCTTTCAATAACTGTCGCCTACTCTTCGTCTAATATGGCTGCAAACTATTTTACCAGAGATAACCAGGTACACCCTAAGATTAGCTAGTACTACAGTCTTCCAAAACAAAAAGCATGCTTGTTGTAGTCAGGTGAAGAAATGTATTATTATTTTGGATAGAGGCACATTTGTTGTTTTTCTGTTTACTATACTTATGGGTGTACATTTTAGATATGCACTTTTCTCATATATGCAGATAACAATGAATAATGGTGACTGTCAGCCAGATATTTCCAAAAAAAAAGGTGGGGCTGTACTAAGTTTAGGAATGACAGAGCAGCACAGGTGGTCAGGTGTAAGACAGGACCAGACACAAAAAAGTCTAAATGCATGTTGCAAGATGAGGTAGGTCAGGGGTAGCAACAAGAGAGATGAATGCAAGGACTCAGTGCCTCATTTCCTAGGAGATGAGGCCTGTGGCTGACTCTGCTAATTCTCATCAGACTGTAGAGGCAGATAAAATAGCAGTGACCTGAACTTACTGGGCACAGAAGCAGAAAAGGAAAGGGGCAAGGCAGGACAAGGTGGAAAGAGGAGGCTGCATTACACGCAAGCCAGAATCCCATCATTGCCTCACTGGAGCTTTGGCCAGGCCACAGCAAGTCTCCTGTACACGGCAGCTTCACATGGAATGGTCTAGAAGAAGCCTTGTGGTTGCAGCAATTTGGGGCCAATGTAGAATAGAGACGAGTTTGATATTTGGGGACCTGGTGTGAATTTGAGTTTTGCTTAGAAAACAAAATGATTAAATACCTGGGCGTCCCAAGTCAAATGACTTAATAAGGGACTTGACGGTGGTCGCAGGCTCCAAAGGTGTTGGAGATGTTCTGTTGACATAGACACCATGCCACCGGCCAGGAGCGTCGACCTCCAAGGGCTCAGACTCTTCATGCACAGGTCTGCAGGACAAAGAGCAAATCAGACTGAAAAGGGGAGGAGGGGATGTTCCACAGGGGAAAGACATGGATGGAAACAGAGCCAATAGGAAGAAGAAATACAGCTGGAAAGAGAACCCCAAATTTAAAACCCTGTTTTCTGTATCAGCTTTGCATCTTTAGGAAATAATGTAGGTGCTGCTCTCAATTTTTATCAGAGTTGTTTTCTTGGGAATGGCCAGAAATAGTATTTTAATATGTAGAGTGACATTAGCTCTAAGTAAAAAGAATGTGAATCTATTCTGCAAACTGGAAAAAATATATACAAATGTTATTCGTCGTATTTAGCCTACTGCCCATGGTGACTACAGTAAATTGGCTTGTCAGTGTGTATTCCAACCCCCAACAAAAGTGGGAAAGGTGGCATCTCAGGACTCCCTTACAACTAGAAGTCCAGATGGGATTTAGGGTCCATCAACCAGAAAGATGGGGGCAAGGCCTGGAGCAGGACCCAAGGTGGGGAGGGGAGGCAGGGCACGGGGCACTTGCTATGCTGAGACAGTGGTGGAGGCAAGATTCTTCTGCCACACTGTGGGGGCAGCTCTGCACCTGGGGGGCCAGGTTCCTGATTCTGAGGCTCCGTTCAAGGCAGAGGCAGTACCTCCCTGGCAGCCTGATCCTGTGCTGTGACTTTGGGCATTGTTCCTGGAAGCTCAAACTAGACTGTTTCTTCAGCCCTCCCAACAATGATGCAAGCCATTTAATACCTGTCTGCTTAAACCAACTAAACTATAATCTATTTGTACAAAAGAATTCCAGGTCATACACTGTCTGCCCTTCCAGAGTGAGAATAGTACAGTATTCTAGAATACGTAACACCACAATTCTCCATAAGGCGAAGCTTCTCCTCTCACCCAAACTTTCCTGGGGAGTTCTCAACATGGTTTCTAAATTCAAGCACAGATGCATAGAAGAGTCTTTTAAAGACAGATCACCCGACTCGATCCTCTCATGCATGGCTTCCTCATCCAGGGGACTCGAGCA